>APFE031211736.1:61143-90282 GCA_000404065.3 Pinus taeda | reverse complement strand
TATAATGAAGTAATTGGTTGGATGTTTAGTATAAATTGACACGTGTTGTGTCCATTTATTTATCTCACATTACTTTTATTGTTAATAAAAATAATAATTCCAATTACTTATCATACAAATTAAAATTGATATAAAATTGTATTACTTAATATGGACATTGAAACATTTATTTATGGTATGAATCTTTTTTTTTATTTATACATATGTTTTTAAATACGAGCAGCATATAATGAATTACACACATTGTTCGTATTAAACTTTGTTATCAAATTATTTTTAAATGCTATGTATCAATTTCGTATGGATTACACTACTCGCTAGTACTAAAATGCATGAAGCACTCAATTTATTTTACTCTTAAATTATTTTTTTTTGTTAGCTTCCGTAAGACCCTCTCATTTTCTAGTTTTTACATGTCCATTATTCACCCCATTTCCGTAAAGGGTAGCACAAGAATCAAACCCAAAATCTACAGTTCGGTGAGACTTCATTCCACAACCATTGCCACTTGAACTACCCCATGCTGACAAAACTATTTATTATTTTTATTTAATTTATTATTTTAAAAATAAGTAAATATATATTTTATGTTCTATTTATTATTTTTATCATTTTTAAATATAATTTGTCAAAAAACTATATATCCACGAGACCAAAACTAAAATTATGATATAACAAACTAAATTGGAACTGTTTATTATTTTTTTTTGTTAGCTTCGGTAAGACCCTCTCATTTTCGAGTTTTTACATGTCCATTATTCACCCCATTTCGGTGAAGGGTAGCACAAGAATCAAACCCAAAATCTCTGATTCGGTGAGACTTCATTTCCACAACCATTGCCACTTGAGCTACCCCATGCCGACAAAACTATTTATTATTTTAGTTATTTTTAATTTTTATTATTTTAAAATAAGTAAATATTATATTTTATGTTCTATTTATTATTTTTATTATTTTTAAATGAGTAATTATTATATCTTTACATTATTATTTTTTATCTAATATTTTATTTTAGAAACAGTACACTATTTTCCCGTACCAAATGTAGAATAAGTCACCTATTGACACAATTAAATCATTTTAAAATTTCATTTATGATTTTTTTGATATCTGAAATTATTGCTTTCCATTATTGTTTTCAAAACTAAATTGGAATATTTTTATTTTTTTTTATTATTAGTTCGAAATTTACATGTTAAAATTGATAAAACTCTAAAACGCAAATATACTTAAAAATCAATTTATTTTAACATATTTAAAAAAACAAGCATTTAAAATCTAAAAAACAAAGAGATTTAATGATACGAAATTATATATCATTCCAAAGGTATTTTAACATATTTAAAAAAACAAGCAAAAAAGATTTAATTTCAAGAGATATGTTATGCAAAAACCCCTTCCTTTATACCAGGAAACAAGACTATATCGCGGACTCTTACACTCCAACGGAGTAGAGCACTGTTGCTAATGATATACACACAAAATTTCTTTACAAAGAAACAAAATATCAACGCGTGTGCCGCATGCCTCTCATAGCAATTGAACCTTAGTGATAGTTGATATTCGATTTGTATGTAGCATTGGGTTGCCAATTTTTTGGGATAACGTTGTTTGCCGTGAGCGTTTTCTTGCCGGAAAGAGAGGTCAACCGAATAGAGAAAGGCGCTTGGAGAGGGTTAGGGCTATTGAGAACCCAGTTTACACCCCATTTATGTGTCATCTTTTGCCATGATTTAGAGTTTGCCTGCATCAAAATCAAATAAGAAAAAACGAAGACCATATGACACAAAATCCCAGCTCTTATATAAATCTCTCTCTGATCATATATCTATATATATACACAAAATATATATATATATATATCTCATAAAACTTGGGTATATATATGTGCAGAATACCTGTTGTAGCTCAACTGCTGCAAGATCACCATCTCCTGCTTGATATTGAATCAATACTGCGAAATAGAAATTATTGGCTCCTGCGTCAACGTGGAAGGCAACATTCATCCCCGAGTATTGGCAAGGCACCCTGCATAACCAACAAAAAGCAAGTGTGTTTTATGTCAAAAACAATTGAAATTATAAATGGGCCAAATTGTTATTGATGGGGGGTTAATTCAGTAGAGTAGATATAAAATACCGTTGGAATGATATAGGCACGATTCCAATCTTACGGAGGTCTGCATCTTTACCGGGAGCTGCAATGCTGTCAAAGGAGGCACCACTGAGATCAAAGTGTGTTTTGCCACCTCCGCAGACTCCGCCACCTGGACATTCATCAGTGATCACCACAGTCACCGGCTTTCCAGAACAAACGCCGCTCTCAGTGCACTTTACTTGATAGCAAGCTCCACAGCCTTGTCCGCCTTTGAACAGGACTGAACTTCCTGCGGCTATTTTTGAATTGAAAGGGGATTCTTTCACTATGCCTCCGAATCCACATGCGCCTCCTGCAGTGCAACAAAATTAGAAATACAATTTCATTTTCTCTTTCATTCCAATTTGTATATAAAACAATACTAATACTACAATGCAATATTGCAATTACCGTCACTCCCGAATCCATGTAGATTGCCATACCAAGTTGCAGTGGCTGGCTGCCAGCCATTACTCACAGCCATCCATTTGCATAGAATTACAAGTGTGATCACATAACTAAAAGAGAGTCTCATTTTTGAAGCAAACGAAGCGCACAACATAAACTCTTCTATTGGACTTAGAGAAACTACAACAGTTTACCACAACCCCTAAACCGAAACTACAGTGTACCACAACCCCTAAACCTCTTCTACATTTATAGTAAAAAAAAAATTAGTAACTACTTCGTTTTCGTTTTAGGGTTTTGACAGTTTCTCCATTTTCTCCCATATATTATTATATTCATTATTTTATTTCATTTAGTCCAGTTTCTGGGTATATGTAAAGTGTGAACTAATTATTATCAATATTTTATATTTTGAAATTATATTATATTTATTATTTTATTTCATATAATCTAATTTTTATGTATACTTAAAGTGTGAAATAGTTATATTATAATTAATGTAAACCACTATTATATTATAATATAATGATAACGTAGGAGGGTAAGTTTATTAAAATATAATAAAATTTCAGTTTTGTATAAATAAATATTCATTTTATTCATTTTTTTATTTATTTTATTATAAATTTATGTAATAATATTTATTATTCAACAAATATTTAACTGAAGCTTACTGGAACTAATAGACAAAATGATTCTTTTTCCGAGCACTTTTTCGTTTTAGGGTTTTGACAGTTTCTCCATTTTCTCCCATATATTATTATATTCATTATTTTATTTCATTTAGTCTAGTTTCTGGGTATATGTAAAGTGTGAACTAATTATTATCAATATTTTTTTATTTTGAAATTATATTATATTTATTATTTTATTTCATTTAATCTAATTTTTATGTATACTTAAAGTGTGAAATAGTTATATTATAATTAATGTAAACCACTATTATATTATAATATAATGGAGTTGTCTATAATGAGACTTTTTGGAGATTTCGGTGAGGGAATCCGGCGGCAGTAATTAGGTTAAATCTTGATTTTTAGCAGTTAAAATGGTTTTTTAACTGCATATTTGGATTCAGTGCCCTGAAAAACCCCTGGGAGCCATTGATTGTGCAGAAACTAGCTATCAAACATGAGATTCCAATGAATTGCTGCCAGATTTTGACCGGAAAAATCCACCGGAAAGGCTTTCAAAAAGTCGCATTATAGACTACTGCTAATATAATGATAAAGTAGGAGGATAAGTTCATTAAAATATAATAAAATTTCAGTTTTGTATAAATAAATATCCATTTTATTCATTTTTTTATTTATTTTATTATAAATTTATGTAATAATATTTATTACTCAACAAATATTTAACCGAAGCTTACTGGAACTAATAGACAAAATTATCTTTTTTCCAAACACTTTTTCTCGTCAATTTTTTTCAAAATACTATATAGATTTTTTTAAATTATAAGTTTAATTTTTTATTTGCAAAGATGGAGTGCCCCTGGGCTTATTGGATGTGCTTAATCCATTTATGCATTTAATTTAAAATATATACTTTAAACAACAAAAAATCACAATCTTGCTAAATATTGTATTATTTTATTTAGGCCAAAAAGCAATTTCATCTATTAATTAGACTAGATCATCCTCTATTTTATCTATTTATTTAATAGCTCCATACGTGTCCTTGTCTTAGAGTTTGACAATATCTCAATATTCAATCTATTATTATTAATATTTTATGTTTTTAAATTATATTATATTTATTATTTCATTTTTGAATTATGCCCTGCTATAATTTCATTCCCCTAAAATAACTTCCTATCATTATATTACATTTTAATATAAAGTTATGCATAGTTTAATGAGAAGCTTTATAAATATAAAAACTTAAATATGAACTATTAGAATATTATATATTTATTTCAAATAAGTAATAATTAATACATAATACATGGTATTTGAAATAACCAACTATATATATATGTATGTAAATTAAAATAATATAATAATAATTTTAATGTAAATATAATATATGATATTAAATGTTGATATTTGTAATATATTGAGTTGGTTTTATATATTTTTTTCCTTTTTTAATTTATTGTTATAACATTTTATTTACTTAAATAATTATATTAAGTATTTAATAATATATTTTATTGACTTAATTAATTGGATGGCTCAATCCATAATGCCTTTTAATTACTTAATTAAATATATCATACTATCAAGAAATTGTATAGTTAGGTAACTCTTCTTTTTGGTCGTTTTATGCAATTTCTTGATAGTTGTTGAGTGATATTTTTAATTACTTAAATGAAATATTTTATGGACCGACCCATAATACTAATTTAGATAACATCTATGTTTGAGTAACAATGTGATTAGTTAAGTAAATGAAATTTATTAAAATATTGAATTACTTTAAAATGTTAGTAACTTTTTAATTGAATTGATTTTTATTGTATTTAATTTAATAATGATTAATTTTAAACTTTTCTTATTTTTTATGTTAAAATCAAAACTATTGTTCTAAAGTAATATAAGATAAAATCTTACATTGTGTGTAACACCTTTATGATGACCCCTTAGTGTGTGATGTACATATCATGTTCAGCATCGTGATTTAAGGATTCTTTTGGTGCCCATGTGCCCATGCACCTGTGTTTTAGGCCATTATGCTTATGTTTATATCATTTGAATCCACATAGCCTAATTATGTAGGTATGAAATCACACTGATAAAATACATTACTGTTGTAAAGCAAGCCCAACAATAGAGCATGGGGCCACTAAGACTCCATGAATATGCAAAATGTGGCTTAGGTCTAAGTGATGAAGGACTTACTCCTAGATGGATAAGTTATTATTAAAATAAGCCTAAGCCGAAAGATACACATGTTTCATCGTAATTTTATGAAGAGACTTTAGATATTTCATTTTCCAAAGGAGGGATGTGCACATAAAAGTGAAGTGTGTTAGAGTCACCCATTAATGGGAAGAAGGGGTGATCCTATGACATGATTATTTCCTAGTAAAAGCCTAGGTGGAATTAAAAAAACAAGGATAGGTTACCTTGGTGTGAAGCCAGAAAGGTACTAAGGTAATCTTTCTTACATAGAAAGATTACAAGATGCATGACAACTATTTGATAGAATTTCACAAGGGATAGAGATGGGTAAAATTTTTAATTTGATATGAAATCCACAAATAATGAAAAATATAAGAGTCAATTATGGGATTACTGTTAGTGAAGCAATGGGTTAACTACAGTAGTAGATATATCAATATTATGTACTCACAAAAATACTAGAAAAATAAACCTAATTGATAAACCCTAAGGAGCAACTCAATTGGAGGTGGTTGTATAGATTAAATTTTATGTACCAAGAGGTTCAAGCTTCAAATCCCATCGATTTACTCATTTCTTATCGAAGGGGCATATGTAAGAACCTAGGGGTTATAGTGGCAACGGTCGAAATAAACACTACGTCACGTTAGTATGGAATATGCCAAGTTGATGATTCCTCTTATCACTAAACAAAATAAAAGCTTATTGAATGAAAGTTTTAAAAAGAATTATAATGTTTTAAGTTTTGAACATTTTCATATTATGACATTGACAATGAGCTAATAGTGTTATGCGGCAGTTGATTTGGCATGTGGAGAAGGATGGTGACAAAACAAGCAGCATGATTTAATACCATTAAAAGTAATCTTTAAGACCACTTCCACTCAGCTTCATGGTCATTCGTCTATCCTATCCTCCTATGACATTATTTCACATGGGCTTGAAAACTCCTTTCCTCCCCCACTCCCCCCACCCCCCACCATTTTTCCTTTTTCTTTCTTATTCCCCCCACCATTTTTCCTTTTTCTTTCTTATTTTTCTTCCCGAATTTTTTCTTTATTTCCCTTTCTCTTCCCATCCCTTATATTCTCTACTCCATCTCTATTGAGATTGTAGGTTAGAAGGTGATTCTGCATGGATGATGTGCCATGACATGAAATGAGTCACCTGAATTATCTCCTATGTAAATTAATTAATGAATTTCCTGAGTATAAACTTTAGACGGAAATTTAATTTGGTTGTTGGGTACATTTTTATAAAAAGGGAAAATAATTCTACTTTATATTAGGTCTAAGTCATGACTATTGATCTTGATAAAGTGAGATCTAATCTCAACTATTGAGATTAGGAATTTTCCTTGAGGTTAGGGTTTGGTCCTTTTAATAAGAGGTTCAAGCCAAAGGATATGCACATTCAATTTGACAAAAGTTGAGATTCATTCGAGCATGGTATTTGGTAGCAAGAGTGATAAAATGATAGATCAAGTCAGCTAGAGTGTGACCAACAGAGAGGCTAAGTTTTCTGTTTAGCCGAGAGGCCAAGTTTCTTTGTACACAAAATTTCTCAATTAATTTGTGTGTGTGGGTGATATAAGAACTAAGTGACAGAAAGAGGTCTCAGATATTTAGTTGGGTATTTTCCAAAGAAAATTATTGTTTAACTATTATAAAGAAATATTTTTCCTGAAGCTTAATAAGAAGCCCAACCTTTGCAAGTTTCCCCACATTGGGGTTTCCAAGGCATATATGTGTTATTTTTTGTTGCATGTGATTAGTTTCAAGTATTTTTTTTCTTCTGTTGTTTATTTGGTTAAAAACAAAAATATTTATTTTTACAAATCATATTAGAAAGCATCATTTATTTCAAATCCATGATTACTTGTTTGGAGAGTAAATTTGTAGCTAGGCTTAAAGAAATTAACAATCCTTTTAGTGTCCTATACTTTTACACATTCTTCCTTTAATTTCCATCATTTTAACGCCCACATTATGAACTTTCTTTTTTAATATTTTAGCCTTTGTCACATCTAAGTTATAACTTAACATATGCTCACACTTTCCTCTAGCTTATAATGTTTGATCCTAGGTGTTTGGAGTTCGCTTTTCTTAGTTTTTAATAATTAAATTTGTCAGTGACCTAGGTATATTTATAATGTCCAATGTTAATACATCAACTTGTTAATTTAATTATATTAATAATCTAATTTATTTGTTACATTAATTTTTAAGATTATTATTTATTTTATTATTAACACTATTACTAATATTAACACTATAATTTTATTAATATTTAAGAGTAACACTTTAATACTAATATTACTGCTATAATCTTAACATTTTATTAATTTAGCTATTAAATTAAGTTCTATTATTAAGTTTCATAATATTTTCTTTATTAGTCTTATCAATAACCTTAAAACATTTAGACTTATTATTACAATCAGTATCAATATAACTTCTTTTCTTATTATGAAGACAACAAATGATCCATGTACGAGTGAGGTTATTGTCCATGTTCTTCGTCCTGTACATTCACAATCTTCATTTGGGGTTGGAATTCGAATTGGTGGTCGTCTTTTCAGGGCTTCCTTCACCAGATAGCCAATTTAAAGGTATATCTTACCCCTATCCAGTTTTGGTTTTAGGGTATTGGTATCCTGGATACTTTTCTGTTTGGTTTTATTTACCTTTCGGTTCTCATATTCGGTTCTGTCTAGTTGTTTAGCATTGGATTTATTATTCCTGTGTTCTATTGTAATTCCTTTTCTTTCTTTTATGTTGATTCAAATGGTTATCTTACTTGTGTTTCATCCTTAAATTATTATAGTTGGAGGTCCTTTTCGGTAGAGTTTTGGAAGCAATATAGTTTTAATGTGAAGTCTGTTCAAGTCTATATCTTGTGGAATTAGTATATGTCTCTTTCTTGCTTATAATTCCTTCATCTCCTTTAGTGTATCCCTTTGGGTTGGAACCTGGGTGATGACTTGGTTCTTTTAATATATAGTTCTCAGGGGGTGGAAGTCAAACCTAGAGAATGTTATTTTGGTCGACTGTCTCTGTCAAAATTCTTCTCTCGTTGTCTCTCTTCCCACATTATGGATCCTAGGTAGCACATAGTGCCTCATAGAGGTGGTTTTGTTTATGTAGGTGTGGAAAAATCACAAAATTTTGCCTCTGATTTAGTGCCTACCTTGTTTGACTTTGTTCCTCTAGAGGTTAGATGAGAGATGCTCATCTTAGAAGCTCAACAATCAGTGGACAAAGGTTATTACTCAAACTTAGAAATTGTAAGGTCTGGGATAACATGGCTCCCTAATTTGCAGCAATCTCAAAAGCAGATACTAGGGTTGATTTTCTCCCTGTCTCCATATTTACAACTCGACAATTTTATGCATCCAATATTCAAGGATAAACAAGATTTTCCTTATAACATATTTTTAGGGATTGAGGATATAAAACCTATCTTGCCTCTAGAGCACCTCTAGTGATTTTTGGAGGTTCTTAATCCATTTATGCATTTAATTTAAAAGTGTACTTTAAACAACAAGAAATAACAATCTTGTTAAAACTTGTATTATCTTATTGAGGCCAAAAAATAATTTAATCTATTATTTACACTACACCATCATATATTTTATATGTTTAATTAATGGCTCCATAATTTTCCTCATATTAAGGTTTGAAAATATCTCAATATTCATTGTACTATTCTTAATATTTTATAATTTTAAGTTGTATTTTGTTGTTAATAATCATGTAATTTTATGCATTTAATGTGATTATCCATTCAAAATATTACATTTATGTAATTACATTCCTATACTTGAATGCATTGCATGATAGAATGAATTAAACATGCTCAAACAATGATAAAAACATCAAATTAAAGGGGAAATTTCAAAAATATCATGTTACAGACGTAGCGATACAAGTCAGTGGTTGAGTGAGGTTGTTCCAAAGTGGTATTAGAGCCAATGTTACAACACTCAAGCCATATGGGTCCAAATTTTCTTATAGAGTAAATATTATAGGGTGTATCGAAACTACTTGATATAACTCTTGAGGGGACAAACATGGGTGAATCTCTTGTTTTGAGACGAAAAATAGGGGATGCAATCCACAAACGATGAAAGATATAAGAGTCAAGTCAATTGTAATGAGATCAAAATTAGTGATGTAATGAGTTAATTATAGCACAAGAGTTGTCAATTTTGGGTAGAATAAAATTCTAGAAAATTAAACTTTATTGATAAAAAAAATTAAGATGAATTATAAAATTTTGAAATTTTGAAATATTGTGACATGGACAATTAGGTGGTAGTTCTTTGGCGAAATTGAGTTTGAATGTGGACAAAGATAGGTTAAAAACAAGGTGGCATGACTGATTTCCATCAAAACTAACCTTTAAGACAACTCCCTTTCACTCTATGGTCCTTCTTTACCTCTCCTCTCCTCTCCTCCTCTGAAATCATGAGGATGTTACAATATAAATAGTGTAAGGGGAAAATTAGGTATCAATTTACTTCCAAGATATGAAACTCTACTACTAGTGCTCAAATTAGGAAATATAAACAATAAATAGAAATGTCGTGGAAAAGAAAACATAATCATGGAGACATAATTGGAATTTGGACACATCACGTTTTAAGAAAATACTAGAAATATGTTGTATTAGAAGAAAGAAATGCACAAAATTGGCTAAAAGTTCACGAGCGATAACGTCAAACCTAAATATCATATTCGAGCAAAAAAGTAACCAAGAAAGTTCTATTGAGGAGGAGAATACACTTTTCAACCTGTGTTTTCCTTTTGGGATAAAAAAAATCTCAATAAATTAGAATAAGTCTAGTAGTGGCCTACAGGAGTATAATTAACATGAGGACTAGAAGAATGGTAGATGCCTAGGAAACCTACAATCATGAAGAAGTTAGTGTTATGAATTATGGCTGATGTATATTTGATAATTATGTATTTTCCATCCATATTGATGAAGTTGATATGGATTAGATCATTATATTATTTTTCATCCATCTTCTATAAAATAGAGATAGATCAGAGAGCGATTGATTACACACAAAAAATCACACTTAGATATTTTTGTTGATCAGAAAGGTTACATATTTAAGAGACATAAATTAATAACTTCAACACAACTCATACATTGGAAACAACAACTTCTAGATTAATTCCTCTTAACTCCTAATGACAACTACACATGACATGGAATCATTACTTCCAACACCCTCCCTTAATGCTTACATGGAAAACATTAAAAACACATATTAGAACAATAAATAAATCTTTGTCACATTTTTTCTAATGTGGTCATTACTAGCACTCATATCCACTCTGAAAGCTCTCGATTTTTGCACTTTCCTTCACCACTCTTTAAAGATTCCCACTTAATCCTTTTAAGACATAATCGCTTCAGACCATCGTTGGCGTGCTTTGCAGAATTGGTGCTTCTCAACCTCCTAGAGCGCAACGAGTCAGTCTCAATACTAAACCATCTTATGGAACTACCACCATTTTTGAATATATGGCCTCTCTCTATATTCACCAATTATCTATGACAACATTGTAGGTACAGAATGTCTTCAGTAGACAATTCTAGAACTTGACCTTATAAAATAACATGTATTGGTGCTCCTGGAGCACGATGGGTCACACCATCTTGACCTTATTAAGAACTATATGTGACTAATGCTCCCGAAGCACGATGTGTCACATTAGTTTGTTGAATAGTTGGCCTATTATTTGTGGTTCTTCGTCATTTTAATATCACACTACATCGGCAACCACAGGTACTGCAGTTTGAGCTGAACAACTTGTTAAAGTTGTTTAGAACCTGTCTATTTAGATAGAAGAAATCAAGAAATTGCAAGATGAGCTGAAGGCACTACAACACATGCAAATAGTTGCAGACAACTCACATGTAATTCAGTTGCAAAAGGCAAGAGGTCAAATTGAGGTATTACAGAAAGAAGTCAAAGACTCTTACCTTGGAAATACAATGGGTTTGGTAAAGGAGATTTTATGGGGAGAGATTATAGAATCAGTCAAAGATATCTGGCCTTATACCAGAATAATCTTTGATCAGAAAGACTTGTTGGAAAAATTTCATAAAGCTATTGAAACTATCTCAAAGGAACTTAAGTACATGCCAAAAATAGCCACTGAAATAATCAAGTTTCTTAATTCTAAAGACATCTATGAGCTAGAAGAATTAGGTATTAATGACAGTACAACAACCATACTAGAAGTGAAGGAGATTATTACAAAGAAAAATCTCACTATTTAGCTGGAGGAAAAGTGCAGCAGTGTTAATTTCATAGTTCAACGTTTTTTCAACAGGTTGGAACCCTTGACCAGCAAGGGTTTTCCCTCTATATTTGTGATAAATGATAATTTGATGACTATTGAAGACTATGTTCGCAAGCTTACAAAAGTCAGGGCTAGTGCAGCTTCAGTTTCAAACATAAAAGGGACAACAACACTAAGTCTTGTTTTGAATGCACTCAAAGATACCTTTTTCATCCTAAATGAATCAGAAACACTGGGAACAGTTAACTGATTTACTTGACTGAAAGGAGGATCAATAGCATTCAACATTCTTAGGAACAATCATCAACAGCTCAACAACATTCAAAATTTTGTGGAACAGTCAGCAACAGTTCCACACCAAAATTGTGACAGATCGACAATCAGTTCGTTTTCCTGATTTTGTATTAAGCTATTTTTGTAAATTTGTTTAAGATATTTTATTAGCTCTAAACTTATATAAATAATTCTCTTTCATAAGTTATTAGGGGTTTCACCCTTGAAGAAACATTTGTAAGCACTAAATGTACTCAGCTTTTTCTGAATCATTAATAGCAAAGCAAAGGATTCTGAATTTTCATTCATACAGTTTCGTATTCCTTGTAAGTTTTTCCAGTTTTCATTCATTGTGTTTTATTCATATTCTTAAGTTTTACAAAGATAACCAGGCAGGAGTAGTTGAGTCTCAATTGCAACTATAAGCTTTCTGAAGTGATCATCTTTAAAGAGAATGAATTATAAGAAATTGTTTGTTTAAGTAATAACCTCTAAATCATAAAATCATTATTATCTTTGTAATCTTGGGCATATTTTGTCAAACTTTGTGAGCATTGTTTAAAGATTTTCTTACTTATGGTTATTCAATTTTCTATTTGAAAACTACAATATTCATATCATCTTTCTATTTATGCTCATCACCAAACAAGCTAAATCACTGCGTGGATTTTAATAGCAGCCCTTTGTTTCAATATTAGTATTATTCAAAAAGGTTAGGAATCACTGTTTTAAATTTGTTTCATACATTGGTCCTCAAAAATTAAAACAAAACCCCCCAAAACAAATATCTTAGATGCCCTGGCATGATAGCTGACCATTATCATCTCAGAGATACAACACACAGGACGGCCAGGAGAATGTGAGAGAGCCTTGAATTTTATTCCTCTGTAAATAAATAGGTCGTGTTGTTATATCTATGAACTATGTTTGAGCCAGATTGGATTTTAGAGTAAATTGTGTTGGGCTTTACAAATCTTTGTGCTTGATTTTTCATCTGTATGCAACAAGCAACTAGCCTCCAAAAAGATTCTCTTTCTGCCCATGAGCCACCAGGAAGAAGAAGATAGAGCTCGAATTCGTGGAGCTATGCATGTTTTGCATCAATTGCAAATATTAAGGCGAGCTCAACCAAACACCAGGGAGAATGGAAATGCAAATAGAACCAATGTAATGGTGTAATGTATTTTTTCTGGAAAGTAATCCTCCACCTCAAATTCGCCCAAGTCAAGAAACACACACAGTCCCATATGTTGTAGCTAATGGTAAAGGATGATGACCAATGACTTCTTCAAATTGACGCCTCCACATTGGCACTGTTGGAGATAGATCTGTGCAGAAGATGACATAATGGGAAGATCTGTAGTAGAAGCTTTTCGTTGGGACAAGGTCATGCTTGTATAGTGATGATCAGTCCCAGATCATGTACCCTGATTCATTGTGGCATAAATTTTTGGATCATTTCATTCATTTTAATTTTTACATTTGTTTCTAAAAGACAACAATATGAATTGGGTAGATTTCAAGCTTTGTTTTAAAAGACAAGCCTTTTGATTCACATTCTTTGGCTCTTTCAATTAATATGGATGTGAGGCTTATTCACAATTAATTTATAAGTTCAATATTTTTTGGAAGTCTTCATGTGGAAAAAAAAAAATTATTGGAAGGTTATTTCCAGATGGAGAAAGTATTCGTCCTTTTTCTAAATTCAAGCCATTTAATGTATTAAATATGTATAAAATGACTTTTTTATTTTTGAAGGATTTGGGTATAATAAATTGCTAGAGTGTTGATTTAAGAAAAGATGAAGTGTGTGGACTTCAGCTATCACATTGAAATCAAGTTGTTGCCAGCTAAATAAATGATTCGATGCCATAGATGTTTCTTCATCCAACTCCATATTCAGCTTAGCTAGTGGGAAGTAGATTTGCATTGTTATATTATTTAAAAAAATAAAAAAAAATATTGATGGAATTTTTTATGTTGTTGTTTTATTATGTTGTAGTGTGCTATTGTTCAAGTGTAGTGTGATATTCAAATGATGAAGAACCACAAATAATAGGCCTTCATCATGATGAGCTTCATGATGTCAAATTTCTGAATCTCAGTTTCTTCAATCTCTTTAGTCATCGGGTGCTCTGAAGTTAGCAATTTGAGTTGCTTCCTTAATGTTGAAACCTCAACATTTTTCTTCCTAAAAAGTTCTTCTACAGCTTTCATATTAGAGGGATCATATCCCATATTCAACACAGATCTTCCAAAGATTTGATCTTGGTGTCCTTTGCCAATGAGGAAACTTTTTCCATCCTGAGCTGTGACTATGTATTAGCCAAGGTGACCTGCAACTTTGACAGACTCATAGCAGTGTTAATTAAAGTTGAAGAAATCATTTGGCCAATCTTTTTGTGCATCTCAATTTGGTCAATTGGATGTACATCTTTAAAATTAAACTCAAATGAGGTTTGATTCTAGTAATGTGCAAGGGTCCTGGGCTATGGAATCTGAGCTTGTAAGAAATCCATCGGCATTTCACCTTTCTCAGAGTAAAAGATTGAAAGAAGTCTGGCTTGAGAATAGGAAGAATGTTTCTAGAATTAAGTATAAGTATTCAATTTTAATTCCTCATTCTTCTTCTTAATTTCACTAAAAAAATGAAAAATGACATCTTCTTTATCCTTCTTGCTTCCTTCATGTGTCTTAATCACCTAATGTTCCTGGGATGTGGTGGAATGAGTGGGAGATTGAGTAGGTTTTCCACTGGATTTTATGAACAGAGATGTTTCTCCAAGTCCATCCAATGTTGTTTTATATGACTCAATAGTTTCACTGACCTTCAAAGAGAGCCTAGGTCTCTTCTTTCTATGTACAATTCTAAAACCTTGAATTGTTGCTTCAGTTGTAGGGGATGACTATTCTTCCCTTCCTCGTTTGGTTGTCTTTTCCTGTGCAAGTGGAGTTTGTAAATTTGAAGTAGAAACTGCCTATTCTTTAGCTTCTTGAAGGGTGTTCTCCTTCCATTTTGACTGATTTTTTTATTGCTCAATTTCAGGCCTAGTTGTGTGATGATACGGAATAAACTTATTTTCAAATCTAAGTCTAGAAATCACTCCCATTGGGTCATAAGACCAAGTGAATTTGAGGCCAAACTTCATCTCCTTCAGTAACCCGTCTGCTTCTTCTCCTACTGCACTAGTGTTACAGATGAATGGACCAACCTGAGTGTTTAGCTTAAACTGTGATTTCTTATTTGCAGCCACAAAATGTACTTCATCTGCGTTGAGCCTCTACCTAATGTATTCTAATGCAAAAATTCTCATAGGGAGGTACTTAGGTAGCTTGAAAGGTCGAAGTTCAGAGCCAAAGACTCTGAGCTCTGTATAATTTTGGTAAAGATACCAATCCCCTGTTCTGGTTTGATCAACTAACTATAAACTTTTACAATTTCATCATTAACTCTTTGTTCTGGAGTGCTTCTCATAATATTAATGGCTGGATCACTGATTGCTAGTTGCCTTCTTCATCTAGCCTCTGTAAAGTGAATGGAAACTTTTCTCCCTGAAAATAGATAAAAAGATTTACAATTACTAAAGCATACTTGAATACCTCTTCAGTATTGAACTAGACAAATTGTTCATGAATGGTCTCACCTAGAAATTGGTTAAAATTAAAATGAACAATGGGTTTAGAACTAGCAGAAAAGATAGACAAGAAACCAATGATGGCCTCATCTATATGTTGATCAGAATAGTAACCAAGAAGATAAGAGAGAATAGTGGTAATATGCTTGGTTTTGTCTGGGAATATAGATGAATCATAGGGATGTTTTCTTTTAGGTAGAGGGATAGCTAGAAAAAGTTCTAGAGTTTGATCTCTTTTAGTGAAATCTATCTTTTGATAGGCTTCTACTAGGCTTTCAATAGAAAAAGGATGGGTTGGTACAATAGTTGGGGCCTGTAACATCTTTTCAATGGATTGAGCATTTATCGAGCACAAGATTTCTCCTGTAGGTGAGATAATAGCTCTTTGAGTGGGGTCATAAGATGCATGACATTTTTTGACAAATTCAGGTGCTTTGTGTATCTGAGGGAAGATGTAATGAGGAAGGTGGGAGTCCTAAAGTCCTATTTCATCTCTTTGATCAACTAATTGGTCCTCCATCCAACAATAGATCTCAAACAAATCAAATTCGGACAAAGACTCATGGATTTTACAGTCTCTATCAACCAGGGTAGTATGATGGAAATCAACTTGTGGATGAATGAGCAGATTTGGAATTTTTGCAACTTCCTTCACCTTAGGAGGCATTCTGTTAATTGAATTGCAAGCTGAAAGTGACAGAAATAGGAAGAATTGGGCTGAAACACAGTGATAATAGAATAACAGTATAAATGAAAATAGATTAAGTGTACCTGGATGTTGGCTTGCTTATGAATAGAATGGAAAATTCAGTTGAATGGTGAATTTGTCATTTTGGCTTAAAGCTACATGTATCTAATGATCAATCAAGTTACAGGAATGCACTGTGTAACTGTTTATTATGAAGGAACGGGTTTATAAGGCATAAAAATGGAGCGGATTTGTTAATCAACGACTCAATTGGTATTAAGTTTTCAATGCGAGTGAGAACCGGATCTATGGAATATATATTTCAAGGGGTGGTGAATTAAATGGATAACGGGTAGACAAGCATAAGCTGATTCTACCCCATCTTTTGTGATTTGGTATTTGTTTTCATGGCGAAATAAGACTGCCTTTCTATCATACATATATGGGCTCCCTAACACCATGCCACAGATATCCAATGGAATCACATCTAGTTCTACTTCATCCACTAGCTTAGAAGCGATTACAAATTTTACTTTACACTGCTTCGTTACATTCAATTTTGCTTTATCATGTATCCATCCAAGTGGGTAAGGTTTCGGGGGTGCTTTTGTTTCTAAGTAGAGTTTCTTTACCAAGGATTCTACGATTAAGTTCGCTTGGGATCCAATATCAAACAAAGTTTCTACTTTAGTATGATTTACAACAACTCTGATATGAAACATTTCAATTCTCTTTCGGTCATTAGCAAGGGACTCATTTACAAAATTGGTGCCTTCATGTGATTCAAAATTAACATGAGGTGTAAGAGTACCTTTTGGTCCCATGGATGTGATTAACACTTCATCTCCGTAATCCGATCCAAGGTATTTTAGCGCAGTTGCCACTGTCTTCTACTTCCTTTTTCCTCCATACTTCATTGGATGCTTTTCTGTGTGTTGTTTCCAACAGTGATCATCATCGTGGCCTTCCTTTTTGCAGTGATTGCGATACGGCCTTTCTACTTCTTTGGTTGTTGCCATCTTCTTCTCCTTTCCTTTCCATTTCGCTTTAGATTTTCCATTGGGAGGTTTGAACGGTGGTTTTCTGGAATGATCATCTCTTTTATTTTTTCCCATGTTCTCAATATGGATTGCCTTTACGCTAGCTGTGTCAATAGTGCTTGGTTCAAGCAACAACAATGAATGCCTAATGTAGCTATGCAATGAGACAATATACTTAGTTACAACTTTAGGTGTATCAAGTGCAATACTCGGATTAATTGCTTTCTCTCTAAACTCCTCTGTAAAACTCTGAACATCCTGACCTTTGCCTTGCCTTAAATATTTCCAATTCATTAAAGCTTTTTACTTGTATCCTAAAGGATAAAATTGTTCCTTTAACACAGAAATAAAATCAGGCCATGAGGAAAAGAGATTACCCACATTCTTACTCTGTTGCAATTTTCTCTCCCAGCAAACGACAGTGGTGTTGCTCAGCCGTAGAGAGGCCAATTAAATCTTTGTCTCATCCTCCACGATCTATTGAATCCTACAGTAAACATCAATCTGCCTAATCCAATTACTAAGCTTTTCTACATTACTTTCACCATTAAACATGGGAAGATCAAATTTAACATCTAATTTAAAGAAATGTTTCTTAGATGCATCCTTTGAATTTCTACAATTATGGTGGTGAGAGGAAGGAAAACCTTCACTCACAGAAGGAGAAGGAGGGGGTTCTTGTCCACCATTCCCTTGTGTTGAACCTTGTTCTTCTAGGTTTATCTCCTCTATTTTTTCCATCCTTAAAACCAAATGACTCATATTCTCTGCCATTGAATAGAAGGTCTTGCGGAAATTTTTCTCCTCTTCAAGATGAGATTCATCTTCTCCCATGTTTCTCCTTCGATGTGCATGCGCCGCTTCGGGATCGAAAGTCTCTAATTCCCCTTTGCCTCTTCGAAGTCTATCTCCTATTAGCATATAGACATGCAATTCACATCTAAAAATACCTACTTTGATACCACTTGATCAAGGGATGTTTTTCTTATAGATCTATGAAAAGAATCACATGTATAAATTGCAGCTTAACACAGAAATCTAATGTGCACACATAAAAGAAGAAGGAACACATAAGGACACGACAAGAAGACAACAAGACTTGATAATGGAGTTTATCCAACTCAGACTACATCTCTGAGCCTTGGTCGATCAATGGGGAGGCCTTCATATATTAAATGGCATGAAAAGAAGAGAATTATAATCACCAGTTACATAAAAAGGTGGCTTATACCTCCATTCTAGACAATGGTTATGAAATGGAGACCTCAAATGGAGAAATGGATAGCACCAATGTGTCTATGGCATTGAGAGGGGCTGAAAACATATAAGATTTGTCCAAATCATACAAAATACACTATCGTCCCACGTGAAAGATCTCCTGCCTCGAACTACGTGTTGAAAATCCTCTCTCCCATACACTGTTACGTGCCTTGGGCTTTATAACACAATGCCACTTAAAAATCATAGTTGTTTTGTTTATAATAGAGGTCGTTTAGATGGAAGGGTCGGTTAGCGCAACAAACCTTAAAAATAGGCCTTTTTGGTTGCAGGCGATAATACACAAAACATTGGAAAAACCCGACCAAAAGCCTTTTACCCGGATTTCAAACTATATGAAATCAGGCTTTATAACATAATCGGGTCCACACTGATCGCAAATCTCAAGTCACTTGTTCCATAGTCCTCTTAGCAGGGATTGCCAACCGTTGATCGCCGATCATTGATATCGTCGATTGTCGATCACCGATATCGCTAATATCGGCGTATCACATTACCATATCGCATCAATATATCGCATTGCTGCGGTCCAGGGGTCTTGGTCCTTGGGTTTCACCGACCTGATCCATTGATCCGATCATCTTGATGTTGCTGATGCTGATATGGCGATCTGATTGCTCCTTTGATCGATGATGTCGATCGCATGTCACCTGCATTAAGTCTCGATATTAGCCATCGCTTGTCCCTGACTCCAATTTAATCAGATTTTGTTGATCAAGGGTTCCACCACTACTCCTTAAGTCTACCCCTTTGACTTCTCCAATTGCGATTTTTCCTTTTAAAATCTTAAAGCCATTTTTAGGGAAAAAGCCCCATTTTTTATAGGAACAAGGCAACCTTCCTTCTGCCACAACTTCATCGCCCGGACTAGGATTGGAGTGCCATTCGCACCATTGGAATCAAGGGGACAAGCACTTCGATTTGATGTCAGGATACTTGCTTTTCTACCACTTTGAATTTTGATATTTTCCATGCCACATTGTTTGAAGATCCACCTGGATCACTACTCGATATAATTCCTGAGGGGACAAAGATGGGTGAATCTCTCATTTTGAGACGAAACATAGGGGATGCAATCCACAAAAGATGAAAGATATAACAGTCAAATCAAGGGTAATGAGATCAAAATTAGTGATGTAATGAGTTAATTATAGCACAAGAGTTATCAATTTTGGGTAGATTAAAATTCTACAAAAATAAACTTTATTGATAAAAGATGAATTATAAAATTTTGAAATTTTGAAATTTTTCATATTGTGACATGGACAATTAGGTGCTAGTTCTATGGGGAAGTTGAGTTTGAATGTGGAGGAAGATAGGTTACAAACCAAGTGGCATGACTGATTTCCATCAAAATTAACCTTTAAAACAACTCCCTTTCACTTTGTGGTCCTTCTTTACCTCTCCTCTCCTCTCCTCCTCTGAAATCATCCCCCCCCACCCCACCCTCATTTCTTTTTCTTTCCTCTTTTCTACCCCCATTTTTTTATTCTTTCCTTTCTGCTTCCCATCTTTGTAATCTCTATACCTTCCCATTAGAATCTTATAATTTTACACATTCTACTTTTAATTTCTATAACTTTAATACCATCGCTATGAACTTTATTTGTACTTGTCAATTAAAAAAGAGGATCAAAAAGAGACCATCTACATAAATATATGAAAATTATAATTATTTATATATAGTCAACAGGGTCTTGGATAGATGGTGATTGCGTGCTCTGTTAAGGAACTCCTTGATGTGAAGTCACCAGTTCAATTTCCCACCACAATCAGGGTGATATATTGGACATGATGAAGATGTAGTTCCACCAAGCATATATATCTTTGTGCTCCTCTTTTTTAATTAAAAAGGACTGGCGTAGGTATATATATATACACCTATGCCAATCCTTGTTAATTAAAAAAGAGGAGCACAGAGAGACTATACATATAACTATATGACAATTACAAAGTATATTTACAAGCAATTTTAACTTGTTAAGAGTGCTAAGAGAACATAAAAAATTGTATATTTTTAGAATTTATATATATATATACACCTATGCCATTCCTTGTTAATTAAAAAAGAGGAGCATAGAGAGACTATACATATAACTATATGACAATTACAAAGTATATTTACAAGCAATTTTAACTTGTTAAGAGTGCTAGGAGAACATAAAAATTTGTATATTTTTAGAATTTTCCAATGGTATGAAAATGTGTTGAGTTTAATGAAAAATCTCAAAGAAATCTTACCAATGAGATACTACAATTCAAAAATGGAATCAGTATGACGGTGTTATGATATAAAAAGTATAAGGGGAAAATTAGGTATCAATTTACTTCCAAGATATGAAACTCTACAACTAATGCTCAAATTAGGAAATGTAAGCAATCAATAGAAATATCGTGGAAAAGAAAACATAATCATGGAGACCTAATTGGAATTTGGACACATCACATTTTAAGAAAATACTAGAAAGATGTTGTGTTAGAAGAAAGAAAATTGCGCAAAATTGGCTAAAAACTCATGAGCCATAACGTGGAACCTAGATATCATATTTGAGAAAACAAGTAGCCAATAAAAGTCTACTAACGAGGAGAATACACTTTTCAACCTGTGTTCTTCTTTTGGGATGAAAGATATCTCAATAAATTAGAATAAGTCCAGTAGTTTCCTATAGGAGCGTAATTAACATGAGGACTAGAAGTATAATAGATGCCTAGGAAACCTACAATCATGAAGAAGTTAGTGTTATGAATTATGGGTGATGTGTATTGGATAATTATGTATTTTCCATCCATATTGATGAAGTTGATATGGATTAGATCATTATATTATTTTTCATCCATCTTCTATAAAATAGAGAGAGATCAGAGAGCGATTGATTACACACAACAAATCACACTTAGATATTTTTGTTGATCAGAATGGTTACATATATAAGAGACATAAATTAATAACTTCGACACAACTCATACATTGGAAACAAAAACTTCTAGATTGATTCCTCTTAACTCCTAATGACAACTACACATGACATGGAATCATTACTTCCAACACCCTCCCTTAATGCTTACATGGAAAACATTAGAAACACATTACAACAATAAATAAATCTTTGTCAGATTTGTCTGATATGGTCATTACTAGCACTCATATCCACTATGAAATATCTCGATTTCTGCACTTTTCTTCACCACTCTTTAAAGCTTCTCACTTGATCCATTTAAGACATAACCACTTTAGACCATCGTTGATGTGCTTTCCAAAATTGGCGCTTCTCAACCTCCTAGAGTGCAACGGGTCAGTCTCAATACTAAACCATCCTATGGAACTACCACCATTTTTGAATATATGGCCTCTCTCTATATTCACGAGTTATCTATGATGGCATTCTGGGTACAGAATGTCTTGAGTAGACAATTCTAGAACCTGCCCTTATAAAATAACATGTTTTGATGCTCCTAGAGCATGATGGGTCACACCGTCTTGACCTTGTTAAGAACTGCATGTCATTAATGCTCAAGAAGCACGATGGGTCACATTAGTTTGTTGAATAGTTGGCCTATTATTTGTGGTTCTTCGTCATTTTAATATCACAATACACTTGAACAATAGCACACTACAACTTAATAAAACAACACCATCAAAAAATTCCACCAATATTTTTTTATTTTTTTAAATTAATATAACAATGCTAAGCTAAATATGGAGTTGGCCGAAGAAACCTCTATGGCATTGGCTCATTTATTTAGCTAGCAGCGACTTGAATTGAATGTGATAGCTGAAGTCCACACACTTCGTCTTTTCTTGAGTCAACACTCAATCAATCTATTATACACAAATCCTTCAAAAATTGAAAAATCATTTAATATATATTTAATACACTGAAGGGCTTCACTTTAGAAAAAGGACGAATACTTTCTCCATGTGGAAATAAACTTCCAAACAAAAAAAAAATCCACTTAAATACTTCCAAAAAAATTTGAAATTATAACTTAATTGTGAATGAGACTCACATCCATATTAATTGAACGAGTCAAACAATTTGAATCAAAAGTCATGTCTTTTAAAACAAAGCTTGAAATCCACCCAATTCATATTGTTCTCTTTTAAAAACAAATGTGAAGAATATAATTTTTTTTTTTAAATCAACCTTTCATATTCCAATGGTAGCTTTGGCTATCTCCGAGCTTTCACACCACTCCCTATCTTGGTAAAATGAATGAAATGATCCACAACTTTATGCCACAAGGAATCAAAATACAGAATCTGGGACTAATCACCACTCTACAAGCACGACCTATCCCAACGACAAGCTTCTACTACAGATCTATCGATTATGTCATCTTCTGCACAGATCTATCTCCAACAGTGACAATGTGTAGGCGTCAATATGAAGAAGTCATTGGTCATCATCCTTTACCATTCGCTACAACATATGGGACTATGTGTGTTTCTTGACTTGGGTGAATTTGAGGTGGAGGATTACTTTCCATACAAAATACATTACACCATTTCGTTGGTTTTATTTTCATTTCCATTCTCCCCAGTTTTTGGTCGTGTTCGCCTTAATATTTGCAATTGATGGAAAACATGCATAGCTCCACGAATTTGACCTCTATCTTCTTCTTCCCAGTGGCTCACGGGTAGAAAGAGAATCTTTCTGGAGGCTAGTTTCTTGTTGCATATGGATGCAAAAACAAGCACAAAGATCTGTAAAGCCCAACACAATTTACTCTGAAATCCAATCTGGCTCAAACAGAGTTCATAGATCTACACGACATGATCTCCTATTTATTTACAGAGGAATAAAATTCAAGGCTCTCTTACATTTTCCTGGCCCTCCCATGAAGGAGTCAAGCCAGAATTGGCTCCAATACCATACTATAAAATAAAGAGAGATCAAAGAGCGATTTATTGCACACAATAAATCACACTTAGATATTTTTATTGATCACAAAGGTTACATATATAGGACATGAATTACTGACTTCAACACATCTAGATCAATACTAGAACTCATACCTTAGAAATAACAACTTCTAGATTGACTCCTAGTAACTCCTAATAACAACTACACATGACATGGAAGCATTGCTTCCAATAGATGTGTTTAAAGTGGAAAAGGTGGAGGAATTTGTTGGAAATAATACTGAGAGGGGGGGTGAATCATTATTATCAAATCAAACACTTTTCATTTTCATATGCTACTTCAGTTATGAGAACCCGCATATATACGCAACTGTGTCTAAAGAAACTAGTGTATATCAGTGGACTTTATGATTCAGTTAATTCATTAAATGTTGTTCTTTGATCAGTGTATCAGAACTTTATTAACCATAAGAACAGTAAATAGGTGTAGTAAAACAGAACAGATCATCACACACATGAACACAAGATATAAGGTGGAAACCCAATGTGGGTGATAACCACCTGCTGCAATTTGTCTCTATCTTCTTTTAATAAGAAATTTAATTTTAGAATCTTTCTATACTGGTGCAATCTTATACCAGTACACAGGGTTCTACCTGCAAAAGGCTATAACCTTCTCTCGTTCTCCAACTTCTCCTAGAAGGGAGCTACAACGCCCTTAGCTCTTGTACTAGCTAATGTCCTAGTACGTAGGTGCTGACCTACAGAAGGCTACAACCTTCTCTTTTCTTCCAGGGACCACATTTCATAAATTTTCAGACTGGATCCATAAATAACATCAATAAAACATCAAATGTATCTGCATCAATCAATCCCCTTTACACCAACTAAAACTGAATCAAACAATCACTTCTCTAAATGTTGTAACCAGAATATAATAGCAATAACCAGACACCAATCTGGCACCCAGAATACTGCAGCAATAAACAAAAGTAGCTAAAACATATTTTATGAGACGTACACTACTTCAATATGTAGAACCTACGTGCATATGCTTCTGTATTCAAACCTGCGTATACATTGTTTTGAGTTACCTAACCAGCATGCATATGTGCCTTTGCTATGTCAAACCTACATACAGATCTATAAAAGATAATTTACCCTTTTCAATTATTCAGACATCAGTTATACTGAAATTATCAGATGTATAGATCAATTCATGCGTCAAATATAACAGATCAAAATCACACAAAGATACTCCTCTTCAAGCCTTGAGATCTTGACCCATCAATTGAACTTATCCATCGTCTAGCGCTCAGGTTCCTCCTTGATTCAGATCCAGCTATGCACCACAACCCAATCACTAGTATTCTAGATCTTGCTCTTCATTAGATATTCAATACTTCAGTGAATGCCTTTGCCTAATGATTTCCTTCCCCTTTTATAGGCTTAGGCCTTACTCAATACCATGGTCCAAAACCACTTAGAACCAATACTTGGGGTGCAATACCTGGGTTCAATACTTTGGATGAGATACCATGGTCCAAAAACATAGGTCCAAATACCAAGGAGCAAATATCATGGACTAAAAATAAGTTTTCCCACATGTACACACTTTTCTGTGCATGAAATTGCATGCATACGCACACGTGACTTTTGATCGGCGATCCCACATGTATAAGCAATCTTGTTAAGAGGAACCTATGTATATCTCTTTTTCTTTCATTCTGAGAGCCTGAACTGTGATATGCCATTTGAGTGACTTGCCATCAAGGAAAACACCTGTGTCATAGAGCAAAACCTGTGTCATAATGCCAACAATCTCCCCCTTTGGACTTGATCGCAACCCCAAGTCACTCAAAGTCATTCTCCCCCTTTGACATCAAGGGCAAAGGTTTATGCTCCCCCTGAATTCTGCTCTCTTGTGTTATCCATGCTCCCCCTGACTGTAGGCAAGGTATGCAAAGAGATGTTCTACAAGAAAGAACATGACTCTATACATTATAAATGACCTTCCTATCACCAAAGACTCATACATACATCCATCTCCCAACCAAGTGTGGATATACCAATATTGACTCATCCACCCAACTAAGTGGGAATACACCAAAACTTTACACATGATAAAACAAGAACATTACATCATCCATCCCAGGCATAATGGGGAAACCAAAATAGGCCATTACATGTCCTTGATAATAAAATAAATACATGACATAGAGACGAAATATCTACAACAAGACTATGATAGTCATCAACAACTATCATCAGCAGCACCTGTCAATCATCATTTAGACTAGCAACCATGATCTCCCTCTGCACAAGTTCCACCTGAATCAAAAACAATTGAAGTAGTACCAAGATCTTCTAAGATAATGCCAACAATGTATTATTAGAAGTAATTTCTCCCTCTGAACCTGTGCCAGATGGTCTCGGTCAGACCCATATTAGACTCTTTTCATCCTGGGTCTGGCCCATTGATTTCCTTCAAACCAACATATACGCGACTGTACCTATAGAAACATGAGTATGTATGCAGATTCTCTTCATGAAACTCGCGTACACCCACTTTTCTCTGAAACAAATAAGTTTCAACAGCAAGATGATGCACCTATTACTCACAAATTCTGTCTGAGGTATTCAAATGTCTCTCTGGGCAGTGGTTTAGTGAATATATCAGCAACTTTTTCCTTGGAGGGAACATACTCCAATTTAACCTTTTGTTCAAGCACTTCTTCCCAGAGAAAATGATATTTGATAGGTATGTGCTTGGTCTTTTAGTGCATGACTGGATTCCTTGAAATACTGATTTCACATGTATTATCACCAAAAATGGAGATAGGTGGAGTACAAGTGATTTGAAATTCTTGCAATGTTTGCCTCATCCAAAGGATTTGTGTGCAGCAAGATGCAACAACCACATATTTTGCTTCAGCTGTAGATAATGAAATTGAACTTTGTTTCTTGCTGAATGAAGATACTAATCTGGAACCCATAAAGAATGCACCACCACTAGTGCTTTTTCTATCATCCACGCTTCCTTCCCAATCTGCATCTATATATGCATGAAGTGTGAGATCTGTATCTCTAGGATACCATAAGCCATAGTTTTGTGTTCCTTGAAGATATTTGAAAATCCTTTTAACCACCTGAAGGTGTGCTTCTTTTGGATTTGCCTAAAATCTTCCAACTATTCCCACTGCATGCATGATGTCTGGTCGAGTACCTGTCAGATAGAGGAGACTACCAATCATGGATCTATAGGTTGGTTGATTTATTGTTGTTGATTCATCATTTGCACTGAGACTGCATCCTGTTACCATAGGGGTACATACTAGTTTTGAATCTTCCATGCCATATTTCTTCAAGATTTGCTTGAGGTACTTGGTTTGTGATAGAAAGATATCATCTTTATTTTGTTGGACTTGTAAACCAAGAAAATATGTTAGCTCACCAAGTAGGGACATTTCAAATTCTTACTGCATCACCAAAGCAAATCTTTGACTCATGGCTTCTTCATTGCTACCAAAGATGATATCATCAACATACACAACAAATATTAGCAATTTATCATTATCAATTTTTATATATAGATTTCTATCTGCTGATCCTTTTGAAAAACCTTGTTGATGGAAGTATTTGTCCAGATGATAATACCAAGCCTTGAAGCCTGTTTAAGACCATAGAGAGCCTTTTTGAGTCTGCATACAAGTTCTGGATCATTTCCAAGGATAAATCCATCTGGTTGCTCAATATACGCTTCTTCTTCTAAGTCTCCATTTAGAAAGGTAGATTTCACATCCATTTGATATACTTTGAACTTCTGAAAGTTAGAAAGAGCAAGGAACATTCTTATGGCTTCAAGTCTAGCAACCGGTACAAAATTTTCTTCAAAGTCTATGCCTTCTTGTTGAGCGTACCCTTTACAAACAAGTCTGGCCTTGTTTCTAATAACATCTCCATTTCCATTCAACTTGTTTTTGAATATCCATCTGGTCCCTATGATAGTCTTATCATTAGGTCTAGGAACCAATTCCCAAGTGTTATTCTTTTAAATCTACTCAAGTTCTTCATTGATGGCCTTGAATCAGCATTCATCTTTGCATGTTTCACTTATATTTCATGGTTCGATGGAGGAGAGTAATGCTAGATAGCTTGAAGCTTCTGTAATAGTTCTTCTTGTTTGTACACCTGCATCTTTCCGCCCCAAAATTTGAGTCTCTGGATGGTTCTTTTGGATGTACCTGGATGGAGTATTTTATTCTACCCTTATCTGTTCTTCTAGTGCCCCATAAGTTTCTTCTTCAGCATTAGTTTGATTTGATGTTGAAGGATAGTCCTCATCATCTTCAAAATTCTCGGTTTTTATCTGCTTTGGATTGTTGCCTGCTTCATTAACCACCACATCAATACTTTCAACAACTTTTCCAAGTCTTTTATTGTAACAATTATATCCTTTACTTTGGGAAGAGTAACCAAGGAGAATTCCTTCATTCGCTCTAGGTTCAAACTTTCCAAGCTTTTCATCAGTCCTTTTGATGTAACATTTGCTTCCAAAAACCTTGAAGTATTTTACAGTAGGAGTCTTACCATACCAAAGTTCATGAGGAGTTTGAGTGTTGTTTACCTGGACATTTGTTTTGTTGAGAATAGTAATGGCAACAAATCCAGCTTCACCCCAGAAGGTTGCAGGAATTCCAGACTCATCAAGCATAGTACGAGCCATTTGTTGAACCATTTTGTTCATCCTTTCGACCACTCCATTTTGCTGAGGAGTCCTTGCAGTAGATAATTCCCTTCTTATTCCATGTTCTTCACAAAAGTCGAAAAAATCATCTGAGGTAAATTCCCCTCCTTAATCAGACCCGAGGCATTTGATTTTGTGATCTGATTCATTTTCAACCAAGGTTTTGAATGCTTTGAACTTTTCGAAAAATTTGCATTTATGCTTCAGAATTCCTATCCAACACATCCTGGAAAAGTCATCAATGAACAATATAAAGTATTATTCTCCACGAGGTGACTTTTTCCTTGATGGACCACATAAATCAGTATGGAGAAGTTCAAGTGGCTTACTAGCTGATCCTTCCTTCTCAGGGAAATGTGTTCTGGTTTGCTTACCAAACTGACATGATCTGCATATTGTATTGTCTAGAATTCTGATGTTAGGAAGATCATGAATAACCTGATATTTGCATTCTTTCCTTATCTAAGGGAAGCTTAGATGCCCCAATCTTCTGTGCCATAGCCAGTGTTCATCATTTTTGCTTAGATAGCATTTTTGTTGTCCTCCCTTGAGTATGTATAAATTATTTGGAGTTCTTATGCCTTTGATCATTGTTTCTCCTGTATCAAGCCCATGAACAATACATCCATTGATCAAAATACTATCTCATTTCCTTGATCATGCATTTGACTAATGTTGTGTGTGGAGCATGATTGTTCAGAAGTCTTTGTTTCAGCCGGATGTATACCCCAGGAAGTTTTGTACACCCCTCCACGCGAGGGGGTGCAGGGGGGCCGATCCCCCCCGGTTGGGGGGTTCGAGGGCCAGCGGTCCCCCGGCGGGGGCTCAGGGGCAGCGCCCCCGAAGCTAAAAACATATGTAAATTTGCCTTGTAAAAGTATAGTAATTTCTAGTCAATCT
>APFE031211736.1:33669-47977 GCA_000404065.3 Pinus taeda | reverse complement strand
CTTCTTCAAGTTCTTCTTTTAGTGAGAGGGTCGTAGCTTCAAGACTTTCATAATCACTGGATCTATCTCTGAGATTCTCGATTGTTATGTTCTTTTCATTGACTTCCCCTTTTACAGATGTGACTTCATCATGCAACTTTTGATATTTGACCTTGACTAACTCCTTTACCTTTTCGAAATCACATTCCCTTTTGTTCAAAATATCTTGTTGATATGTGATTATGTCTGAAAGCCTTTTGAATTCGGCCTCTTTTTGATATATTTCTTGTTCACCCATAAGAGAAAGTTCAGTAGTTTCACTATCACTTTCATCTCTTTCACAAGGAAAAATAGCTGGAACATCAGAGGATACCACATTCATACCTGATAATGATTCTGAATCTGATTCTGAATCTGAAGAGCTTCTTATGCCTAATCCCCAATCGATTCTCCCACTGTCATAGTTCTTCTGAGATGACTTCCTTTTCTTATGAGCTTTCTTCTTAAGCTTCTTTCCCATTGTTCCACGGATCTCCTTCAAGCGATCAAGCTTCTATCAAAGGACCTGCTCTGATACCAATTGTTGGAAATAATACTGAGAGGGGGGGGTGAATCAGTATTATCACATTAATAAAACTTTTTCATTTCCAAAATCTGATTCATATATGCTACTTCCACAACTTCTTATGATTAAGTTAATTGATCTTCAATGAGTGCATTAGAACATTATCAACCATATTATCAGTTAACAGATGGAGTAACATAGAATAGATCATCACACATAAGGCACACACATGAACACCATGATATAAGGTGGAAACCCAATGCGGGAGAAAACCACCTGCTGCAAGTCATCTCAATCTTCTCTTTAATAAGAAAATTCTTTTACAATATTTTGTACTGGTGCAGGCTTATACCAGTACGGGAGCTACAACCCCCTTTGCTCTTGTACTAGCCGATCCATTTACTAGTACGCAGGCTACTACCTGCTACAATGCTCCAAAGATTTCCTTTAGCTCTTGTAGTAGCTTAGATACTAGTACGTAGGTGCTGACCTACAATCTTCTCTCCTCCAGGTACCACGTTTCATCAATTTTCATACTGGATACACTGAAGCATAACACATAATCTGAAAGGGCCACATTTCATCCAATTTTCAAACGGGACCCAATAACCACATTGAAGCTCATAATCAAACAACTTTCTGAATCACCCAATCACTAGATCAATACATATACAATGAGAGTCATCAATCAGATCTAGTTCATGAGATCACATAAAGATATACTCAATCACTTCTCAGACGGCTGTCATATGATCATAATACCAAAAACTAGACATCACTTCAACACCCAAAACACAGCAAGAATAAACATGGATTTCAAGAGAAGTAAGCACGTTGCTCAACTGCTCGCTTGCTTACGTAAGCACCCTGCTCAACTGCTTGCCTGCTTACCGTACTCATCCTGCTAAACTGCTTGCCTGCTTACAGTACGCATCCTGCCCAATTGCTAGCCTGCTTACGTACGCACCCTGCTCAATTGCTAGCCTGCTTACCTCGCTCTGAGTCCATTGAATGGTCTGCGGTCCTCCGCACCTGAAACCCTTATGTGCCTGCGTACGGGTGCACCTGCAACCCTTCTGTACCTGCGTGGCGCACCTGAGACCCTTCTGTGCCTGCGTATGGGCGCACCTGAAACGCTTCGTCCCAGCGTATGTCCGCACTTTTCTTTCACTGTACCTGCGTACCTCCGGGTATATATAATTTCGAGACTTCAAGAACAACCCAGACGGTTAGATCTACAGATCTGATCATGCGCCGAAGAGATCTCAATTCATCAGTAGACTCGCCTTATTTAGATCTAGACATTACACCCAAGAGATCATGATATTTCAGATCTAGCTCTCATAAGATGTTCAACCCAAGCACACACTAAGCCAAAATATCTCCTTTGCTTTATATAGGCAAGCTCTTCGTCAAATCAAGGATCATGGGGCTCAATAATAATAATAAAATAAACAATACCACGGGCCAAAACCATGATAACACAATACCGTCGGCTAAATACCATGAGAAACCCCACGTGTGGGCGCTTTACTGCCTTGAAGTGTGTGCATTGGGGGTACGCACCCAATGAATGGGTATCCTGCGGGTATGTACGCACTTTATATAAGACATGCCTGCGTGTACGCACCTTTTGTATGGTGTGCCTGCGTACTCCTTATTTTCTTCAATATTTGAGAGCTGTTCATCAATCTTTTCTACTGACCTGTTGTACAGTGATCCATCACCTGTATGGGTTGCCATCAAGGACAACACTTTAGCCATAATTCCAACAAAAGGTCCCCAAAGAATGTGACTTGACAGTCCAGATCCTGGGACTGTATTTGGGTCTCCAATTCAGTTAGATATCCTTCAATTTTGAAGGAAAACTCTTGCAAAAAATTGAGCTTAACTTCATGGCTACATCGACAGGATTTCAGATAAGAAGGAAGAGATAAAGCAAAGTTCTCATCTACATCATCATCCATGCACATATCTTCCCATTCTATAAAGGCTTGAATAGAGGGCACCTCTATTTTGAATTCTTCCTCTTTCTCCATCCATGTTTTAAGAAAGATATGCCAAAAGTCTGCAAATGACTTAATAGATCTGATAGGAAAACTTTTAATCCATATTCTACATTCTCCTTCAAATGAAACAAAGAACAATCTGATGAAGACATCTTCCTTTTTAACTCAAAGAATTTCCACAAATGTTTTAAAATTTTCTATATGTTCAAGAGTCAAAGTTAGATCTTCCCCATTGAATTTAGGGCCATTACTCAAACTATATGCATCCTTCGGTAATTGATTAGAAAAACCAAGAAGATTAGATAAATTGGTACATGAATACCTTGAACAAATAGAAACAACATCTGAGTCCTTCATTTATCCAGTGAAGCCACCATCAATACTTTGAAAACTCAGGATTTTGAACAGTGAAGTCGCCTGGTAGATGATTTTAGCCTTCATATTTGTCTGACTGTTGTCCACCATCAGAAACCAGATCTACAACTTGAACGATCTTTCCTGGAGAAGATCTGTCACCTTGTCCCCAGCAACGGTGCCAATATGTTATCACTTAGAATCAACCTCAAGGATGAGAAAACGCAACTCTAAGGTAACCACATACCAAGCTTTAGGTCTGGCATCTAGCCCTGCTAAAACAGAGATGGCTCTCTCTTTGCCAACATAGCGTGACTGCAATAATTGAATATTAGGTTAGCTATGGAGTGCGGGGATTTTGTTTGAAATTTTTTGGGTCGAAACAACAAGAGAAAGGATGATTGGGCTATGGAGTCAATGCCAGTTTCGACTGGAAAACTTGGGGCAAAGTAAGTGTCATGTCCAGCCAGATAGACGATTACAAATTTGAGAAGAATAGGGGAGAAATACTGCTACCCTACAGGCATCAAACAAGGGATGGATCTGCAACAAAAACTTTAGATGAAAGAGAATCACGAGATTGCTCAACAAAGCATCTAGCAAAGGATGAATTATGCAAAGACAACCACTACATCTAACTATAAAATCATCATGAAAGGAGCATAACAGGGGATGGATTCCTAACCTATCTCTTAGATAATGCTGTCACAAGGTAGAGAAACAAAATATACAATTGAATTACAAGAAACGCATACTGAACAGTAAACACCGTGATGGATCCCAGGTCCAAAGGGTAAAAACTGCTTTATTAAAATAATATTCAGGAAAACTTTACACACTTCCAAGAAGCCTCTCTCTACGAAAAAATCAAACCTCTACATTATGAAATTCATCAAATATATACATTTATCTCATCCATGTACCAAGGGAATTGAGCTCAACCATCTTCTTCAAAATAGAATTAGTTATATTAAACTTGGACCGAATTTCTGAAAATAGGTGTTAAAGATGAACTCGTATCTCCTGAACCATAGCACCTGTCAAAAAAATGAAAGAGGTTTTTGTATATAAGGTCATTTTTGAGAAAAAATTCTCTCAAAATTTGGAAATTCATTTCCAGTTGCTTAGAATCTATGCCACAAAATCATCTCTAAAACAGAAAATCATTAAACATTTAAGTCTATAAAATAATTTGTAAAGATCTAGTCAAACATTCCACTTCACGACACCTATGAATAAAATGAAAGAGGTTCTTATAATATGCTTCGTGATTAACAAATACCTCCTTTGGTTTCTCAAAATTACTTTCCATATGTTGTAAAATGGCATCGCAGTAAAATTACTAAAATAGTAAAATAAATGAAAAAAAAATGTTTTTTTTTTTTAATGTAGGCTCCAAATATCACTGCATATCTCCCACATAGTAGCACCGGTGCATAAAATGAAGGACAGTTTTGTTATTTGGTATGTGGTGGACAAAAACCTCTTTCACTTTTGTAAAATTCCTGTCCAAACTGATTTTGTAGTAAACTTGTCCCTGTGTGCAGCAACTGACCTCAAAACATGCATAACCAAGAATCAATCATTCATTTTGATCATATCTTCCGATCTAGAAACTGGTTATGGGAGTGTGGTATACCGTTAGAAATATTTTTCCAAGATGCTTCTGATGGATATACTTAGGATATGATTTGCATTGAAAATCATGTGCAAAACATCTCTCAAAACCTGACCTAGTAAGAGCCCATTTTGATCACTCGTGATAGGCTATGAATAATGGAACTAACACATAGTTCACAAGACATGGAATGGATAGTGAGATCATTGAATTCATAAAGATTGACCCGTGACAACATAGGTGGTAATTAGTTTTTGTAGGGGTCTATCCCTTAGTAAGGTAGAGACATAAGAATGTATATGCATGCATACCTGCATAAAAGCAAAATAAAACCAATAAGAAAAGATAATATTTCACATAAAATACATAATGAGGTATATGAAATAAATACACAGTCCTAATTTACCTTGAAGGAGAATAAGCAGTCACAAAAGGTTGTCTCGCTAGAATCTTTGAAATTCCAAGGAGAGAACTACGTAAAGAAAAATTAAGGAAGAAAATTTAGGTGAACAAAAGAATGTTATGTAACCCTTAAAGGAATAAAATCTCACCCAACCATCGGTCCTCCACAATAATTACTTCCTATCAGTACAATGAAGATTGGTATGACAACTTGTAGGGAATTAACCCTTAATTATATAAAATAAAGAAATAAAAGTGGACCCTAAATATCGATGGATATTTCAATAGCTAAGTGGACCCTGGATTTGAATAGGGGTTCAATAATAAATTAAATGAGATTCTTGCCTAGCAGTCAATTCATAAGGCCACACTTAGAAAAAGAAAACAACATAAGTAAATTGAAGAAGGCATGGCCATTCGACCAAGAACACAACCCCTCTAAGCGAAATTCAAACAATAGGAATAAGGGAAAGAAATAACAACCAATTAATTGAATACATTGTGCAAGAACCACAAAGAATCACTGAAATAATAATATTAAATCGAGGAAGAAGAAATTATTACCTGAAAGTGAAGTGATTACTTCGAGGTAGACCAATTGTTGGAGCATTATTGTACCTCTAGGTGAATGGGAATAGTGTACACACCAAAATTTCTTCATGGTAGAGGCACACTAGAGCAATAACTCTAGAAATAGGGAACCCAAGAAAAAATGTAAAAATAACAACAGGCAATCACAAAACTTGTGCTTTAGGGATGAACAAATAAATCGAAATGGGGTACCCATAAGATTCATCAACATAACCAGTGAGAGAGGAAATCCAAAATAATAGACACACAAGAGGGAAAGTGAAAACCATCAAAATCATTTTACAGGAAAAGTACCTTGCAGTTGAAGGGGAGGCACTACCATGATTTTAGGTGATTTCTAGTTGTCGATCTCCTGGTATCCCTTGCCATGACATTCAACAGACTAGGTAACAGACTAAGTGAAAACAATGAAGGAAAGAGAATCATAGTGAATTGGTAAACTTAGGGTTGGGAAAAAAATTCATAACCATTTGTTTGGATGATTTAATACCCAGTGTCAAAGCAAATAAGACAGACCACCCATGTGAAGTTCACATGGAAAGGCTGCATCTGGAAACTAGTAGTTCACTCACAACATCCAAGACCGTAAAAGCCACATTCTCACAGATTACTAGACAATTATCATGTTCATTAAGTCCACATATGATGTAAACCAAGATATACCACCATGATGCTTGACCATAATCATATTATCATCAGTAATTTAATTATTTCCAAAATAGGCTCTAATATATCGTGTGCACTATGAAAAACAGGGTATAGGGCTTTATTTTCTAGGCTGCCTACCATTGAATATGATTTATATTAGAGAAATCCAAGTATGTGAAATAACATTGTTACTAATATAAGCTGGTGCAATTTCCTTAGTGCAAGGATCTATTAAGATATTAAGAACATGTCAAAAACCATGGGGAAAATGTTAGGTTGTGAAACTTGTAGATAAAGCATTACAGGTTGGGAAATATATATATATATATATATATATATATATATAATATATATATATTATATATATATATATATAATATATATATATATATATATTATATATATATATATCTATATATTAGAGGGAACTACAAATAAATTATATAAATTGGTACAATTGTTTTCAAAGAAAAAATAATGATCAAAAGCGGATTCATGACAGAACGATATGAGAGCCTCTGTTTCAACACTTAACTTGGAAGGAACCATCATATTAAAATGGAATATGTGTAGAAGTGTAAATACAAGATGATGATAACATTTTTTTTTATAAGGAAATTAACTGAAGAACGCTACAACAGAATGACAGAGGATCCCCCTCCATCCACAATATTCAGTGAAGAATTATATGTTGAATTGGGAATGGATGTACTACATTAGCCTCTCAATTTTTGGATTTCACCATAAATATGCAATAGGAATTGGCTCATCTCAGGAGGAGTAATGAATGCCTACTAAAGGCTAGTGAGTAACAAGAGAGAATGATAAGAGAGTTAATGTAAAAGTATATCCATAGAACCATGGAACCTGTTAGAGTCAGTCTTGTTAGTCCTTCGTCAGAGATCAAAACTCTTTCTGCATTTCATTTTTAGGAGTCTCGCTCCATTCACTCAGCTGCATTCCACTAGGGGTATGCCATAATCTGACGGAAGGGTCTTGTTAGTCATTTCCTCTCATGCCTTATCCTGTTGGTTTAGGTCTATTTATCAAATAATTTTAAAGGTCATTTACAGTTATGTTCTAATCTCTTGGTCAGCAAATAGTTATTAGGTCTAGGGTTTGCAAATTGTTGTTCTCAAAGTGCTTCAATAATACTTGCAGGCTAGAGGAAGGTTCAATAATTCACTCAAATGATGTTTTTGACCAAGAAAAGGTAAATTTTCGAAAACTGAGAGAGGTTTTTGTCTACAATAGGCCATGGAAGCAAAACTTCCTTCAGTTTTTACACATGTGTCATGGTTTTAGAGAAATGTCAAAAATACAATTTCCTCAGGAGAATTGATGCACCTCTAAAGTGACCTTGGGTAAATCAATTTCTCTCCTAGCTTGGTTAACCCAATGAATTTCTTGATGAGTCAAATGATAACTAGACACAACGAGATTTCCAATGAACTATCATGAGCTTAATTTGGAGTTGAGAAACACCTTCAAACATTTATTGAAACAACACTCTGCCTTGAGGTAGCCTCATTTGGCACATTTTGACTAGTCTTGGGAGATTTGATTTTTTATAGGGAAAATGAACTCCAAATTGAAATATTCTAGTTGGGTTGGAAAGTAGACTCAAATATATTTCCAACGAGCTATCCTGCACCCAATTGTGACATTGGGAGAGCCTCCAAAAGTCGCCTGGAAAAAGACGCGGTGCACTGGGAGAAATTTTCCACTGTAAATTTACACTGCCGTGGCGCACTGGGGAGGTGCGGCCCACTGGGCTAAAAGGCCTGAAATTCATTGAAATATTCCTCCAAATTGAAAATTATTCATTCCACAAGTAGGTAAGGCCTCCATTTTGGTGTTTAATCCAAGTTTGTGCTAGGGTATGGTGGTTTATGGATGCTAATGATTGAAACATAAATTCAACCCTTTTGAGTTTGAATTCCTCACATGTAAATTGCTGCCTAGGGTTTCAAAACCTGCTCGCCACCAAGGTTACTATTTTCCATTATTTCTCTTCTCCTTAATTCCATTTGTTCCTTGACTCCATTGTTCCCCATCCCCTAAAGTTACTAAACCCCTATCCTGAATTCCCTTTTCCAAAACTTTCAAAGGTGAAACCCTAAACCCTATCCCACACATAAAACCCCTCACAACCCTCCTATATTTCCCAAAAAAATATCTCCCAATAGTCCCTAATCCCTCACTATTTTTCCCTCCCCTTATTGTCCCTCATGTCATTATTTTCTCTTAGTGACAAAGGTCAAGCACATCATCAAAGGCATTACAAGACAGTGTGACATATCAACACCTATTTGTCCAAGATAGTTTGTCCACCAGCAGACATGACATTTGATCCGTCATATGATCATGAAGAAGATACACACAGTTATTTTCCAACAGAGGTAAATGCACCCAGGAGGCCTCATAGAGGTGGAAAAACATCTTTGAAGACCAGCAGGCTGCCCAAAGAAGCCTAAATGAGAGGACACCCATTCAACAGGAGATAGAGGTTGATCGAGAGAATTGGCTGAAGAGGATCAAAATCCACTTAGAGGAGTTGTTGGTGAAAGAAAACAAGGAAAAGTACATGCTCAGGCACATGAAAAACCATTACTGGGCAGGCAATCATGTTTGCAAGGCATGAATAAGGAATTTAAAGGCAAAACTAAAAAAGGCAATAAGGAAGAAAAAGAGGTAAAGGGAGCATGATCATCTTGAGATATTGGCCAAACCCTCTTTAGCTCAGCATGACACTTGATGGAGAAGCTCTAGCCCAAATTTCAAGAAATTTGGGGCATTTTTGGCATTTTGACAAATTTTGGTACAAAAAACAGGGTTTTTCTCCCTCTGTGTCGCGCCACGTGGCGCGCGCTTTTGCTAGGGAGCTCTAAATTGAAAAAAAAACAAAAATTGGGTTTTTCATGAAATCCCATGACTACTGGTGCATGGCCAAGAATTTTGGGCAAGTTTTGAGTCCTCCAGAGGTCAAAAACACTCAAAACATGACCTCACTGCTCCTATTTTGACACACAGGAAGCAGTCCTGGGAGATTGCGTTTTTGGAGGGGAAAATGGGCACCAAATTCAGAAATTTTACTTGGGTTGGAAAGGAGACAGGTAGGGATTTCTAAAAAGCACACTTGGGCTCAATTTGGACTTCAGGAAGTGCCTCAAAACTAGATCCAAAGTGGCGCGATGCATACAGTTTTGGGCGTGGCGCACAGAGACCCAAAGGCCAAAATCACTTCCGCTCCATGAAATTTAGATTTGAAATTTTCTCCAAGTGGGCCCGTTCATTTAAGATACATTCTTCCCGACATCAAAGGCAAAGTTTAAAAAACATTTTCATGAAAGGTTGGCTTCTATCCAAGTGGCAAAAGGAAGGCGAGCAGTCACCCAGAAGATCTGCGCTTAGGTTTACTTTGTTTTAATTGGTCATCATAGTAACTGAATGTAACTACTGATGGTTGGTTTTTCATTTCTTGGGTTGATCAAATTTCTCATAGCAAAGCTTATTTATTGTATTGAGAGTCATTTTGTAAAGAGTAGGTTGGAATTTCTGGGAGCAGTGTGGAGGAAAAACCCAACACTTGCATTGTACAGTTTTGGCAGAGATTTTAATGAAATGATATAGCTCTGATTAAGGAGACTCATGTGGTGTGAGATTAGCAATTTTTTTCTTCTTTCTGTTTCATATGTAACTTGTGTTGGATACCTATACCAATAGGTTTCATTTTTCATGATTGGATATCAGAGGTCCAAATATGCTCTGCTTTGGCAAATGCAAAGATCTCATATTTTCCTAAGAAGGCAGTGTCTATATCAGTTTTGATAAGAATTCAATTTTTGATGGATGGTCCAACAGTATAATCTGGATCATGCCATGTTTTCAATTTCCATGTTGTAGTATAGAGAATGATATCTGTCCAAACTGTTTAATCTTGGCAGATCAAGTAGCTAGGTAGAGAAACAAAGGTTCCCAACTGTTTAATCTGGGGCCTTGGAAGAAATAAGGGTTGTGTTAGATAGGAGATGCAAGCAAAAGCCAATGAAAAGAAAAGGCATTCAAAGGGTTTGCAAGTCCAAGTGCACCCTCCAAGAAGGAACAAAAAATGCTAGGAAATCTAGTTGGGTAGGTAGCTGGGGTTGCAGAAAAGTTGTCTCTTCCAAGACTAAGCTTGCTGAAGCATCTACAGGAAAGGCAACATACTGGTGCATGACTAATTCCCCTGTTTTCATATGTATATTACTCATAAACTAACACCCTTTCCGAAGATACACAAAGCACAGAGATTTACATATTTGAAGAATTCTTATGGCTTTAAGAAGCCACATTTCTTGTGCAAAAATCTTTTCATTTTGATCTACTCCTTATTTCAAGTTGTTTTTCAAGGAAAACTTGGTTGATCTAGCTCCTACTCATGTGTTTCTCCGTGCTAACAGCTAACTCTACTATTCTAACTCCCTATACCCCACTATCCCTATTATTATAAACACTATGGTGTATAAACCCCACAATGCATAAATATCCCCTCCCTGGCACTATAGCCATAATATTCCACCCCTGGGGCTTGAATTGACACCTGGTCAAGGTCAAGAACCCATGACTTGTCTTCTGCTCCACCTCAGACCATTTTCCCTACCCAAAGGGCCATTAAACCTTGAAAACCTTAAAGAACCTTGAAAAAACATGGAAAACCTTACAAAAACACCCTTCCCCGCTTTATCCTAAGGTCGGGGCTCATTCGCATCTTTATTTTCCATAAACCTTTTAAAAAAAAACCCTTTTGTCCAAAGTTTCCGCCTTCGGAAATAATAACACCCGAAACTTTATAAAAAACCTTTGAAAATCGTTTATTTTTTGTGATTAGCGGGCAGCAATAAATTAACGAGAAAAAACATTGAAAAATCCACCAAAGGAGTGTTTATCGCCTGGAGGGCCCCACCATCCACGTCTGCAGAGGAAATTATTTCTTTATTGCCTGCCTGCTCGTACTTATTCTCCGTGCAGGTTGACCATCCGACGGCTGTCCGATCGCGCCTGATCCAGATCCACGGCTGAGGTTGATTTCGGGCCATCCCGACGTCCGCACGTTAAATAAAGCTGATGCTACTGTCCGCGCAAGTCAGGCGCCCGACGACCGTCCGATCGCCCGCCTCCAGATCTACGACTGTTATGAATATCGGAAGGCCTTACGTGTCTGACAGATACCTTCCGATATCTGTCAGACTCTTACGTCAGGCCAGCATCAGCACAGGGGCACGCGTCATCATATTATTGCATCGGAGCGATGCCTAACAGTCCGTCCGACGTACAGGACCCCTCCCGATATAGCGACACCTGTCCAGTCCACGTGAGCGCCCCAGTGCCGCGCACGTCACCGCCAATACATCCCGCCTTGTTCCTGATTGGTCCACCCGACCGCCACATCATCGCCCCCGTGGACCTACCGCTGACCGCCATGTCACTCGATGACGTCATGATGATGTCATCCAACCCGGGCCCCCTTGATGACGTCATGCTGACGTCATCCACAAAGCACGCCAAAAAGGGGTAAAAGCCATATTTTTGCGAATTTTTCCATTTTTTCGTAATTTTCTGAAAATTACTGTGTAAAGCCTGCTGCATGCAAGTTTACGACGCCGAGCCACCAGCTAACCTGCAATCATTCTCGACGCACCCGACACGCTAAAACCAGCTGCATTCTCCAGTACAGACCTCTGTTACCAGGTATTTCGACCTCCTCCTCCTGTGAACTGGTTTTTCATGAATTTGCTGTAAAAACCACCATTAAAAGCCGTTGAATTTGAAATTTCCACCAGCAAACCAATTACACTCTGCTCAATTAACCATTCATAACCAAAATTCAACAGTGGGAACCTCTGAGAATTGCGTTTTCTGCTGAGAAACCTACCCTGAGTCGCGCAACCGCGGTCTCCTGCATAAAATTCTGAAACTGATAAAGGAGGCCCTCCCTCTATTCAAAACCCTTCCAAAGGGCCCAGCATTGTCATTCCGACAGTTCACCAACTCTGTCAAACTTGGTCCCCATCAGAATTTCACTGTTTCAGAGCAGCAATAGATATATAAAACATGGAGACCCCTGAAATACTCAATATCACTCCTTTAAACGCTCCTCAGAGAGAGCAGGACTGGCAGGAGCTGGCAGATCTGGATTATCAGATCTCAGAAGACTCCAGAGCAGGACTCACCCCTCATCTACAATTATTAAAAGAATTCAGGGCCAAACACAGAGAAGGAACAGACATCTTGGGCATTTGGGAGTCTGCCCTGCCAATTTTCAAAATGCCTCTGGTCAGGTAATTCCCTGACCTAATTTATCTTTGTGCCTGTCAATATGAACCATCACATAGGGCTGTAGTCGATTACAAAGGTGAGGTTGTGTTCTATACCACCCCTCAAGCTATCAAAGACATGGTGCAGTTTGAGTCCAACAAGACAATGGTTCCCCTATCCCTGCTGGATTTAATCAACCAAGGGAACAAGACACTAACAGAGGCAGAGATCCTGAGGTTCAACCAACTATTTGTGAGCAAACCAGACAGAGTGCACCACCCTCCTATTTTTGATGGGTATTTGAATCAACTTGGGCTAGACCTGGCCCACATGGTGAGCTCAGTTCTAGGATACAAATCAACAGAATATATAGAGGAAACGGTGCTGGTTATGATGTTAAAGTTTGCCCCTAGGAGAACTCCTATCTGCTACAACTATGCCAAGTATATCTCAGACAAAATTCATGAGCAGTTTCTGCACTTGCCTAGGGAGAGGCTGTTCAGATACTCCTCATATATCTATCATCTCATCCTATATCACCAACATGAAAAATTCTCCTTTGAAATCAAAAGGACTGATGCAGCAGGTAATCCAAGATCAGTAGTATATTGGAGCTCCATCTTTCATAGAGGCTCACCTTACACCTACTGTGAATTCATAGATGACTTCATCCATCCAGCCATGTCCCCATTTTTGACAGAACCTCCTCCAAGGCTCACAGACGAAATGAAGAGGATACTGCAACTATCCTCTGCTTACAGCATAGGGGACTGGTATTTTTACCAGCATCACACAGTAATCAGGATATATGGGTGTGAGCTAAGACCATTCAGATTACCCAGGTTTGTGCCTATGAGGCTCTTTGCCCTGGAGTATTTTAGACAGTTTGCTTATGTTGATCTAGTCCATTTCTCAGGAAGGGGCAAGAAGGCCCAACTTAAAGTGAAAAACCAGCTTGGGCACATCGTGTTAAATAGAAGAGAGGGATGGAAGGAAGCAGAGAAAATGTTGGAGGGCCTTGGCTTAACACAGAGCTTCCTATGGAAACCATATGACCCCAATGGTTTCATATCCAAGAGGAGATTGAGATACAAACTCTCCAGTTATGAGCATCATAACATGATCCTCATAACAAGACATGCAAAGCAGCCAAAGTGGCAGAAAAACACCTTGATAGAGCCCCTAACCCAAGAAGAACTAAATGACAGGGCTAGGAGATATTTATTGAAAATGGCTGACTTAGAGTATCCTTCTCAGGTACCTAACCTACCCAGTCCTCATACAACAGCTCCGGGTTCCTCATCTGCAACTCAGGAAGGGGCAGTACAAACTTCAAAACGGGGACTGGACAAAGGAAAGGGCAAAATGGTGGAAGAAACAGAGGATCAGCAGGAACAACAGCAAGAAGGCCAACGAGGCCAGCAGGAGCAACAACCACAAAATCAGCAAGAAACTGATCAACAGGATCAGGAACAGAAAAAGGGAGAAAGCCAGGCAGCCACCCAAGAAAAAACAACTAGCATGGCACCTCCTAGACAAGAGTCTAGGGTCGACCCTTCAATCCTTCAAACCCCTCTAAGGGAGGACATCAGCAGGAAAAGGGATAGGGAGACACCCATCACAGAGGGACCAGAGAAGAGACAAAGGCTAAATCCGTTCGGAGAAGAGGAAATGCAGAGCTTTGAGGCCTCTGCCAGCTCATTACAGCAAGAGCAGGACAGGACAGCACTTGGGGACGTCAGCTCCTCAGGGCAAGGCAAAAGTAGAGCTGAAGGCATCAAAGAATTCTTCAGAGATGCTAAGAGAAGGAGTGAGCCACTGAAAATAAAGCTATACAATTATCTT
>APFE031211736.1:0-15467 GCA_000404065.3 Pinus taeda | reverse complement strand
CTCACTGAAAGCAGTGACAAACCTGATAGAGAGAGCCCTCTCTGACTGCAGCTGGGCTAGAAGCTGCAGCCCAAAGATTGGTTAGTGGTTACCCCGGCCGTATTCTCTTAGGAGTCAAAGAGAACAACCTGGGTGTTAACAACTTGTAATGTTTTTCAGTTCATTCATATTTCATTTCCAGTTGAATGCTTTTTAAGTATGAGAGGCAAAATCCAATTAGTTGCTCTGCCTTGGGAAAGCATTCATGTTCTATGTTCCTCTTTTGTCTGAAAAGGATTCATCACCTATGCCCTTTTCAGCTACTCATACAGTCTTTCCACTCCATATTATTCAAATTTTATTGCTAAACTTACTGCCTATCATGCCTCAAGAAACAATCTGTGTCTTTGATTTAATTTCTCATCTCATGCTGTCCTTTGTCCCCATACAGCCCAGAAAACTCAGTCATTCATCAAAATACCTCTTTCATATCTATTTACTAGCCTAAAATTAGTTTCCTATTTCAGTCATCTCCAGCCCCATTTATTTTCTCTCGCCGAGCGTGACCCAGAGAGAGCCCTCTCCTGTTCTGGTAGGGCTAGCTACCAAACTGAGCATGGTTTGTGGTTACCCTGAATTTTGCCTTCCTTCAGCCTAAGGCAGATTTAGGCTCTAACAGAACCCAAAGGGCTGAAAATAAAAAAAGTGGAAACATAATCAGAGAAGTTTGAAATTGTAGGTGATTCAGATAGGACATATCCGAGATCATAGAAAGGAAGGAATAAAATGGAGTTATAAGGAAAACTTAGGAAACTAAAACCCCCTACCTTTAATGGGGAAAAGGAAAAGGATGTGGAGACATGGATTCTTAACATGACAAAATATTTTCAGATTTATTAGTATGAGACTAACTTGAAGGCCATATTGTTCATTTATCAGTTGCAAGGCAAAGCTACTATTTGGTGGGAAGAGGCTAAAAGTGTGCAAATGTTGGAGGAAAAATAAAATTCTTGGGAGGAATTCCAAAAAGGGTTTAAGACTCTATATCTCAATGAAAGATATTATGATTATTATGCTAAGGCATTCCATGAGTTAAGGTTGTGACAACTAACAATGGATGAGTTTGTGGTGAAATTTACCATTTTGTTGTGTTATGTTCCCTATATTAAAGAAGAGAAAGCCAAGGTACAATGATTTGTGATTTGTTTACCTACCATTTATAAGGAAAGGATTGAGTTCAAAAATCCTAAGACAATGGATGGGGCAGTAAGAAAAGAAAGGTTGTGCTATCAAAAATTTAACAATAGGAGTGAAGGCTTAAAAATATGGAAAGGAAAAGATAGAAACAAATCTTCCATGGGGTAAAATAGACAAAAACGGGGTTATCTTAAAATTATTGCGAAGGACCATCGGTGGAAGAAATTTAGTAAACAAAATTTAAAACAGCCTGTACAATTTTAGATGGGGCCTAAAACCATGGAGCTGAACACAAAAATTATCAATGGGGAGAGGAGAGAGAACCCCTAAAGTTTTTGGCTTGTGGTGAAACCCACGTATTGAGAGATTTCCCACATTAATTTATCCCAAATCCATTTAGAATATTCAAGTTGTTCACGAAGCAACAACTATGAATGACATTGCCAAAAATATTCCAATAATAAGTGTCACATTGGAGGAGAGACAAGTTCAACATCAATCCACAATGATAGAAATTGAAAGTACCATTTCAAATTGAATTGTTTCTTTTTTAATTGATCTAGGTGCTAGATTGAGTTAAATTAGTCCACATCATGTGGAAAAGTGTAAATTAAAAATTGAAAAATTTAAGAATGCATGGATGGTAAAGTTGGAAGTTGGTACAAAAAGGAGGGTAACTAGCCAAGTGAGACAATGTCTTGTAAATTTAAATGGTTTTTACACCGAATTCAATCTAAATATACTTCCCTTAGGGTCCTATGATATACTAGTAGACATGGATTAACTAGAGAAACATGGTGTTGTCATAAATTGCCTAGAGAAAACCGGGAGCTATGTGAGTTCAAATGGGAAAACTCAATTAATTAGAGAGATACCTAAACCATATTAGCTAGAAATATTACAACCTTATAAATGAAAAAGATCACATGAAAAGGGTGCAACTTGTTTGTGATTCATGTGGAAGCAAATGAACAGTAAACAAAAACGCAAAACTTAGAGACTTTTCCAGTCATTAAGGAATTTGGAGAAATATTTCTAGAGGGAATTCCGAGGTTGCCTCCCCACAAAGATAGAGATTTTTCTATTGATTTAGTACCAAGGGAAACCCGAATATCTAAATCTCCTTACAGGATGACTGCACCTGAATTACTAGAGCTGAAAATGCAGTTACAAGGATTACTAGACAAAGGTTATATTAGGCATACTATTTTACCATGGGGGGCTCCTATTTTGTTTATCAAAAATAAATATGCAACATTTAGAACGTGCATCGATTATAGTCAACTAAACAAGCTAACAATTAACAATAAATACCCACTTCCTCCATTGATGATCTATTTGATCAAGTGAGGGGAGTATTCGTATTTTCAAAAAATGATTTAAGGATCCGGTATCACAAGTTAATAATAAAGGATGTAGATATTCATAAAATAACTTTTAGGACCAAATATGATCACTACGAAATATGTAGTGTTACCATTTGGTCTTACTAATGCATCAACAACATTTATGTGCTTAATGAACAATGTCCTAACATTTATGTGCTTAATGAACAATGTCCTTAACAAGTACCTTGATAAATTTGTACTAGTATTTATAGATGACATTTTGGTTTATTCCAAGAATGAGGAAGAACATAGAGAAAATCTGAAATTATCGTTGCAAACACTAAGGGAAAATAAACTATATTCTAAAGTTAGAAAATGTGAGTTTTATAAGGACAAAATACAATATTTGGGTCATGTTATTTCAAAGGAGGGATTTCCTATTGATCTTGAGAATATTAGGGTTGTTCTAAATTGAGCCATACCTAAGCATACATCAATTTTCTGCTCATTCATGGGAATTACTAGATGTTATAGGAAAAATATAGAAGGATTCTCTAAACTAGCTTATCCTATTACATCCTTATAAAAGAAGGGAACAAAATTTGAGTAGAAAATTAAATGTCAGGAAAGCTTTAATAAATTGAGACACTTACTTACAGTAGCCCCTAATTTACAGATTGCAGATCCAAATAAACAATTTTTTGTTTGCAAATATCTCTTTTGGAAGGGCTAGGGGCATTTCTGATGCAGGAAAATGTGGTAGTAGCCTACGAGCCCAGAAAGTTGAAAACACATGAAAAGAATTATCTAGTATAAGATCTAGAGTTGGATGCGATAGTACATGCCTTAAATATGTCGAGAAACTACTTATTGGAAAAAATAATTCATTTTGTGATTGATCATATCATCTTGAAATACTTTTTTAGTCAGCGATATCTTAATGGTAGAGAGATTAGGTGGCTTGTTTTTCTCATTGAATTCAAGTTTGAAAGTAAACACAAAAAATGAAAAGAAATTAAAGTTGCAGGTGCATTAAGAAGACATGCACATATTGTAATGGGGGTATCTGTTAGTAGTATTAGAATAGATTTTGTAGAGAAAATAAAAAATTCCATTCTAGACGACCATAAATGCATGAAAATTCAATACAAATTACAATAAACAAAAATTCTAGATTATGGAGAAAATTTTGAAAAACTATTGATCTACAAAAATAAATTGTATGTCCCCAATGTAAGTGTTGTGAAACATTTGATATTAGATTAATATAAGAAGAAACCATATGGAGGAAACCCAAGGTATCGAAAGATCATAATAACACTAAGGAAAAATTTCTTCTGGGCGGGAATGAAAAAAGAGGTGGAAAAATATTTATCAAAATGCTCACAATGTCAACAGGTAAAGGTAGAACACCAACACCCCATAGGACTATTAAATCCATGGCCTATCCCTGAATGGAAATGGGAAGTGATATCCTCAAACTTCATCACAAGATTACCAAGGACTAAAATACAACATGATTCCATTATGGTGGTGGTAGAAACCTTATAATGTAGCACATTTTATACATGTACAATCAACATATGGCATGACACACATAACTAATATTCTCATGAAAGAGATTTTCCAATCACATGGAGTGCCAAAAGGTGGTGGTGTCAGATAGGGATGCTCAATTTACCTCCATATTTTGGAAAGCCTTGTTTGGGGGTATGGAACTTAGCTAAATTCCAATACAACATACCACGCACGTATGGATGGTCAAATAAAGAGAACCAATCATATTTTGGAGGACATACTAAGAGTGTACATAATGGATAGACACACCAAATGGGAGGATTTTCTACACTTAGCATAATTTTCTTATAACAATAGTTACCAAGCTTCAATAAAAACTAGTCCTTTTAGAGCCATGTATGGTAGAAATTTCTATACACCACTTAGTTCAAGTCATATGGAAGACATTTTCGTATTAGGAGTAGACACTTTGCAGGAAATGAAGCAATTAGTACATAGGATTAGACAAAATCCAAAAACTTCCCAAGATAGGTAGAAGAGTTATGCAGACAGAAAAAAAAACACACAAGGAATTTAAGATTAGAGACCATGTTTATTTAAGGGTGAATCCATGGAAAAGTACCTTAAGTACTCGAACTTGTACAATATTGGCACCATGATTTTGTGGGCCTTTTGATATTTTCGACAGATTTGAGCTAGTATCTTATCAATTAGCACTATCGATTGATATTAAAGTACACAATGTTTTTCATGTATCTTTGCTAAAGAAATATGTACATGATAGTCTCACATAATCAATTGGAATTTGATACAGGTGGAACCAAAAGGATAATTCCTGGTAGAACAACTTTGTATGCTATATCAAAAGGAGATCTTACTTTGTAATTGAGTTGTCATTCGAGTTAAAGTGCAGTCGAAATAGTTTACCCCCGAAGAGGCCACATGGGAGCGAGAGCATGATATGTGACAAAACGATCCAACATTGTTTCACAGAGAAAAAAATGAGAAATGAACACCAAGGATGGTGTAAATAAAAGGTGGGGTTGTAATACCGCTCTGCTTCTGTAATAATGTTTTCTTTTTTTTTTTTCGCTGAAGCAAGTATGGATCCTTCTATATCATTGAGTCAAAAAAATAGTGTACCGTGTATACAAACGTCCACCCGACACCAAAGAAACAAAAAAGAAATAAAAGCCTAAGCCACCAAGGGCTAAACCTTACAGCTTTACATCTAGAAATTCGAACCTAAGAATTAACTAACAAAACTAAAGTCTATCCCTCGAAAAGCCTGCAAACTTTCGCATAGCCCCCCTCTAGAAAAACCAAACCATCAAAACTGTCCCAACAAATAAAGAAGATCTACGGCAGAGGAGAAAGATGGCTAGCTAAAGAGACCGATGATTAATGGTCTTGCCCCACCAAGTTGCTCAATCCAGGTCAACCGTTGATTCACTACAACCGAATCCAACGGATGAGAATGATTTCGCACGAGACAAGAAGGTGCAACTTTAGTATGCGATGGAGGGTGGTTTTAGGAACCCCCACCCTACCATGTGTCACAGGATGAATGGGATCACTGCGAAAACGCCAAAACCAAAACCACTTGAGAGTAGTGCGATCAGTCAAAAACCGCCTAGGAGGCGGTTTTGCAAATCTGGACCCCGAAATATGAAAACACTAGATGCCGAATAACCAGGTTCCTATTGCAAATGTTAAACTTCCTCTCCTTGATTTGGGATGTTGTGAGGGTAAGAGTCTTTCCTCCGAGCAAATACTTGTGGGAATCAAAGCATTGCCCATGATGAACTGAGATCTTCATCACACTTACTCCTTGAGTCTAGGTGACCAGACATGGTTCTCTTCTCTTCAGAGACCAGCAACTCAGAAATTGAAGACACATGCTGGGGAAAATCAAATTAAGCTAGTATCCATGGTTTTGAGTCTAAACACTTCCCTATCTTCTTCCATCTGCTCACAACATAGAGCTGTCAGTCTTCTTGGACGCAACTCCTGCCACTTCATTGAAACATTATTCTCTATGCAGCTAACTCCTTAGTTGGCCAGAAGATCCATCAACTTATTTTCCTTTCTGTGAACATGGTGGAAACTAACAGTGCGCAGGCCCTAAATATGGCTTTCAATTCTTTGGAAGACCTGAATTAATTTCCAATGCTTAGAGACTCTATCCGGCACAGTACCATTATGTATTTTTTGCATTGAGTTGATAATTAACTCTGAATCTGCCTCTATCATGACATTGAGACAGTTGTCGTGCTTCAAAAAATCTAGGCATTGTTCCATAGCCATTAGTTCAGCCATGTTGTTGGTGGTTGTACCTAGGTGGCAATGGAACATGCAAACAATACTTCCCTCTACATTTCTGAGGAAACCCCCATCAATGTTGTATTTTAAATAGCTTTGCGGAGAAGGATGCCAAAATTCCTTCTCCGTATCCAAAGAAATAACCTTCATGTCTAGGTCAAGGAGGGTAAGCCCTGCATCCCCAGCTTCCTGACAATATTTAAATCTACATCTGACGGAGGTTTATTAGGGAAGTTGCGAACAGTGGTTCCCACAGTCTTTTTGAGCTGTTTTAGGATTATCTCCAACAGGTATTGTGGGGGCTTTTTTTCCTCCTTAAAAATTCTTTTGTTCCTCTTATTCCAAACATTCCATATAAAGAAGCTTGGTGTAAGAGCCCATGCTGAGTTAAGAATTTCATTATCCAATTTTTTTTTCCTCCAATTGATGAGGGTATTAATGATGCTTCCTCTATCCCTATCAGATTGTTGAAAGATTGTAGCAAATAAGTCCCATAACCAGGATGTGAAAATGCAGTTGTTGAGTAAATGTTCCAAAGTTTCTTCTTGAGCCTCATAGAGCAGGCATCTTGAAGGCCCCTGAACACCCCTCTTCCTTATGTTATCCCAAGTCAAAATTTTCTTTTGGTATACTACCCACATGAAGAGTTTGATTTTCATCCACCCTTGGTGCCTCCAAGGGTTTTGCCAAATTTTGTTCGGAACCAGGGATCCAGCTCAAGGAGAATGCTTTTTGCTTCCATAAGATTAAAGGTGCCCTCTTTGTTAATTCCCCATCTCAGTTGGTCTTGTCCCTTTGCTGCTAAGATTTTCCTTTGCTCTACTATTTTCTTGAGCTCATCTGCTTTTGTTTTTAGGAGATTGTTATTTTTGCAATCTATGTTTCTCCAGATTCTCCACTTATCTGTGTGATGAGAATGATTCCAGAAATCCTTAATCTTTATTAAACCTTGGGAATCTGACTCTTACTTAAGATCAAGGAATTATTCTCTTAACAGAATTGATTCTTGTAGCCACTTGTCTTCCCAAAAAAGAGCAAGGCTTCCTTCTCTGATTTCCCAGAAGCTATTCTCTTGTACTAGTCTTCGATTCTCCCAGGCTTTGTTCCAAATATATGAACCCTTTATATTTCTTGACATTCTTATAAGATCACTGTTCTACCAGGAACTAGCATATTTTTCTTTCCAGATATATGCCCATTAATCCTCTGGATGTTGAACCCAACGCCACCAAAGTTGGGCCCCTAGAACCTTGTTGAGAATCTCGTGATCATCCAATCCTAGCCCTCTATGGTTCTTGGGCTTACAATTTTTTTCCCAAGGCACCAAGGCCGATTTCCTCTTAGTCTCCTCCCTGCCCCAAAGGAAGTTCCTTTGAATATTTCTAAATTGTTGAAGAACTCCTTTTGGAGCTGGGAGGGGTGATAACATGAAAATAGGGATTGCTTGAAGAACTGATTTTGTAAGAACTAACCTGCCAGTAAGGTTTAAAGATCTGACGGTCCATTGACTAACTTTGTCTACAACTTGTTAATCAAAGATTCCCATATACTTTTGAGAATTGGTTTTGTAGTTAGAGGGACTCCCAAATATTTTGAAGGAAGGGAGTCCCTTTGAAAGCCAAGAATTATAGAGATGTTTTTCTGAATAGCAATATTGGTATTAAAGAAAAAGATTTTTGATTTAGAGAGATTAACTTCCATACATGAAGCCAAGGCAAAAAGATTCAGAATTTTTTTGTAGTTTGAAGCTTCTTGGACTGTGGGGATTCCCTGTAACATGGTATCATCTAAAAATTGTTGGTGAATCAGGGCCTGACCATTATCAGTAAGCTACAGATCTTTAATCTTTCCTGATGATTTTGCCTACTTTATAGCTCTACCCAGTCCTTCCATCATGATAATAAAAAGAAAGGGGTAGAGCGGGTCACCCTGTCTGAGGCCTCTAGAGGGATTGAAAATCTCTAAGGGAGAGCCATTAACCAATATAGAAAAACTAGAGGAGGTCACCAGTGCCATAACCCATCTGACCAAGTTATGATCAAATCCAAATGCAATCAGCATTTTCTTGAGGTAGACCCAATTTACATTGTCATAAGCCTTGACAATATCTAATTGCATGATCATACCCGCTTGCTTCTTTCTTGTTAAAGAGTGCACCACTTCTTCTGCTTGAATGATGTTATCAAGAATTTTTCCGCCTTCCACATAACCTGATTGCTCCCTTGATACAAGAACTGGAAGCGAAGACTTGAGTCTGTTCAAAACAATCTTGGATATAATCTTATAGATTACGTTGCATAGGGCTATGGGTCTATATTTATCTGGTGTATGAGAAATCTCATGTTTGGGGATCAGGGTGATGAAGGATGTACTGAGCACTTTCAGAATGGTTTTGTTTGACCTGGTGTCCTCCATAACGTTCAAAATGTCCTGCTTAAATATATTCCAGCAAGCTTTGAAAAGGTCCACATTGAAACCGTCCGGGCCCAGTGCTTTTCCATTCAGCATGTCTTTGAGGACTTCACTTAGCTCCCCTTCCGTTATTGGTCTATTAAGGTTGCAATTTTTCTCTCTAGACACTAGTTTTGGTACATTACTAGTTACTTCCTTGATGGATTGCTCTCTTTTTGAATTTTTCTCCTGTGTTATACCTTGGAAGTGGTGGATTAACATAGATTCGATAGCATCATGGGAGATCTGATGTTCCCCTACTTCATTCTTGATCGAAGAGATTTTTTTGTGAGCTCTATTGGCCATAGTGGTTCTATGAAAAAACTTAGTGTTACACTCTCCTTCTTTGAGCCATTGAACTCTGGACTTTTGTCTCCAAAATTTTTCCTCTTGTTTACATAGATTCTCCCATTCTTGATAATGTTTATCTGCTTGATCACTGATATCTTTATCAACGCCTTATTTGATTAGAGCTTGGTTGAGAACTTGCATTTTGTTTTCAACTGCTCTCTTTTCTTCAAAAATATTACCAAAATCCTTCTTGTTCCATTCCTTAAGACGGAACTTGATGTGATTCAGTCTTTTGTGAAGAAGATACATTCTAGTCCCCTGAATCTACAAGTCTTCTGACCACCATATTTCAATGTTGCTTGTGAAGTCTGGGTGGGATAGCCAGATATTTTCAAATCTGAAAGGTTTGTTCCTAGGAGTGTCTATACCCTTGATTCCAATTGAATTGGCCAGTGGTCTGAGCCTCCAAAGGGAAGAACTCGCGATGTTACCTCTTTACCATTCAGCATAAGATTCTCACAGATGAAGAATCTGTCTAGCTTTGAGGAAAAAAGAGAATCTCCTCCACTCCTGTTATTCCAAGTAAAGACGCCAGTTCCCATTAGTGTCAACAAGATTTTATTGTCAGAAAAGGTTTGGAAATCCATGGAGTCTTTACTTAAAGATCTTGTTCCTCATTTTTTCTCTGAAAGAGATTTGATCATTGTGGGGTACTTGAAAGGTATGCTTTTGACAAGAAATTTAGTGGCTTTTCAGTAATAATTGTAACCTTTTCTGCATTGTGAATTCAAAAGAGTTAAAGGATTGTAATAAAACATGCAAGAATTAACAAGGGAAGCTCAATCACTAAGAATCGTCGTTTTTCTATGCAGGGAGAAGTGGAAGCAAGGACTTGCCGTCCAAAAGCGGAAAGCCAAAGAGGAATACCTGCTGTCCCTCCAGAGGGGAACCGGATGCGAACAAGATCGAGTAAATCTGAGCTGAATAGCCTAGGAAAGGAAAGAGGGATACCGAGTCGGCGAACGTGAGAAAGAAAAGTGAAAGATTAACCAATTGGTAAATCCCTCAGGGTCTTCGATCCTGAGGGATCGCTTTTTTACTTATCTTTGTTATCTAGATAACTCTGTCATTACTTTTATATAAAGGAACAACGTCATTGAGCAAGAGGACTACTGTTTTTATAATTTTAAGTTTCGAAACAAAACTTTGATCATCGAGTCTCACTGAGACCTGGTTTCGTTATACATTTGTTGATGCATTAATACAAAAGACTTGGTGTTTATTTCATCTCTGCGTCTGGAGTAATCTAAGGCGGTGTACCATTGGCAGCTAAGGGCCCAGCTCCGAAGGAAACTTGCTTTTGTATCATTATACTGTGATTTATGTGTGGTTTGTTTCTCTATTGCTCAGTAATATGATACATCTTTCATATGATATGCTATTCTATGTTATGATCAATATATGAATGATTTTTCCATGTAATGACTCTGCACTGTATAATTGGATCTATTCAGGGTTGAATTGCGTCTTTAATCAACTATTTCTGTAACAGAGTGTCGGTATGAATGTTACTGTTATTGGATCCATGTGAAATAATACTTGTTGGGACTTGAAAGTACTGTTACTCTGTTTAGAAACATAGTTATATCATCCTTCATTCTCAGATTACTATATTAATATAGAGCTTGTATATATGGTGGATGGTTGTTGTTCCATAATTCATCAATGAATGATGTTTCATAAAGTATATCTTATCTAGTTTGCTTGAAGAGAAAATCAGAGTGAGAATCAGTTGGTTTTAACTCGCGAGATTCAGTTCTTTCGATTACTATTCCATTTACTACTGTTCCATTTTACCTTCTGCCGTTTTATTTACTTGCTTTTGTTGTTTTGGTGTGAGAGAAGGTCTAAGGCTGTAGTGAGCCTCAGCAAGGCGCTGCCTAGCTCCCAGACCTATAAGTCCATGCTCTAATTTCCTTTTTATCAGTTTCTAGAGGGATGGGTTATTGCTTCCGTACCCTTGACTGATCAACTGTCTTATGTGATTCTATCTTTTGGGTTAGTTCAGTTACAGCTTAGAATCTCTCTTCTTTTGTATCTTCTGAACACTATACTACTAAGCATTACTCGGACAAATAGTCTCGGATTGAGTTACTCTTTGCAATAACAAAACGTTCTCGGATCGATTTATTAATGTGGAATAATTAGAGGTGTGAGAGACCCTAGTTATAGCTCTACATTTTGACGTCGTTGCCGGGGAAAGAGTATAGCCATTTTCCCTTTACAGAGTAGTGCACAAATCTGCTAGGGGGGAGTTTGATCTTAAAAACGGAAGGTAAGAACCTGCGTATGGAGCATGTAAAAGCCCTGCTCCACCGTCCGCTCTCTTATCAGAATTGTCGGTTGAATAGGATTTAGTAGTTTTTAGAGTGCATAACTAAGCAGAAAAAGCTAGAAAAGAATATCAAACTTTCAACCAAACCCGAAAAAGCCAAAGGGCCGGTGACCCTTGGCCGAACAAGCTTCATAGACGAAATCTATAAAAAAACTGAATCTCAGCCGTCGGTAGGCCCCAGAAAGATTAATTCTAAACAGCCTACTAGCTCCCTTCAGGCCACAACATCACCATCTGGAGCCTTTGTTGAGGTGCATAGTCAGACTGATGAACATGACTTTCAAGAAATTGAAAATTTCGTGTCAAGACGACTGCAGGAAGGGAATTTAAGCATCCTTTGTGAAGGAGAAGGGGAAACAGGGGAAATAGGAGAGCCAAGGTCTCCTCTAGGTTACCGCGTTATAGCCCAGATAAGGGATGCGGTCAAATTAGTTATTGAAGCGCCCCATTTCCCTCAGATAGAAATTCCAGATAAGGGGAAGTGTTTTAAAAACATTCCTGCGAGGCCTTCGTTTCTCACCTCGAAACACTTCTGAATTCTAGAGGTTATTGCAATTTTGATCTCTGGCACAGAATCAGCCAAATACTCACTTCTACATTGCATATTCTATAGTAGATTCTGCAGGCAAATCGCCCATTGAAAGCGATCCCTCTTCAACACATCCCGACGTTTCTGGACTTCCATAGCGGACCCGATGCATTTTATTTGAATTCGATGTGCTATCAGAGGATAGATTTCACCACTGACCCCTAGAAATTAAAATTGTTCCCCTCCACCTTGAAAGTGCGGCTTTGAGATGTTTTATGGGTTAGGTTGGTGGAGTCATAATAAGGTGGGAGAAAATGAAGAATCATTTCTTAAGAAATATCAGGATTTTTGTAGTCGAGAACTAAAATGAAATTTTCCAAATGACGGCCAGACCAAATGAAACTTTAGAGGAATATGTAGAACGTTTCCAATATAATTTACAGAGATCCCCCTATGCATCACTACCTCTGCCTGATAATGTGTTGAAAACTGCATTGATTAGAGGCATGAAAGAACAGTGGATTGAAACATTCAATATCATGGGAAAAGGGGATATTTATCAAGAGAATTTTGCTGACATCATTGATTTATGCATCAGGAGTTCAAGAGGTAGCACAAGGATAAAACCAGGAGAATATGATCGGTTTGTCAGAGATAACAAAATATCAACAGAATGAGTAACACGTGTAGAACTTGGGAATTTATTAGAAAATTTTAAAACTGATATTCTGGGGACATTAACTACACAGCTTGATATTGTGCAGGCTAAACAAAAGCAGATGGAGGCGGAACAAATTCTGGCGATTTTCGGCCCCCGATGTAGAAGGAAACATAGCCACAAGGAATGTCCACTGGATGCAGTTCAAACATGTTCTATCTGTACAAAAGATCACCTTACTGAGAGCTGCCCCTCACTTCCTGGATTGAAGGAAGTATATAAGGAAGCGGAAGAAGAACCAGAGCCAGCATACTTCGTTAACCAACGTCGCCAATGGCAACCTAGGCAATCTGGTATGTTTTCAGACCCAACTTCTTCCTTCCAGCCTCCGCAGTATAATGCTCAGCAATATAGTATGTGGAAAAATCAATCTCCACCCCCATTTCCGAACTGGTCATCACATTCGTTTCCTTCTCCAAATCCATGGATGAATTAGACAGGCCAATTCGGCTGGCCAAATTTTCCCTACACCCCACCATATTGGCAGAATAACTCATATCCTCCACAATGGATTCCCCCCACTTCACAAGGTTCACCCTGGCAGAAAAATTGGCCAAAATCGACATATCAGCCAACATGAACTATTCCACTCCCTCAACCGACTCTTCCAGCCTTACAACAAAGCCCCTAGTCTAATCTGAGGTCGCAACTCCCAACCCAACCCAATCCCAATCCCAATAATAGACCGGTCCAATCCCTCCAAATCATAGAAACATCAGAAATCGAACCTGACCTAAGGGAGTGCAATGATCTTCAGTTAAGATCGGGACGTATAATAGAAACAGAGGGAGACAAAACAGTCCACATTGAAGATCAGTTACCAATAGAACAACCGCTACAAAAAGAGGGTGTAAACAAGGAACAGACCCATCATCAAGCAAGTACATCCTCTCCTCCTTTCCCGGAACGATTAGTCATACCACGACCGGTGCAATATCCAGAATTTGACATTCTGGGAGAATTACAAAACCTATACATAAGAATTCCATTCCTCTAAGCCATTCAAGACATTCCTATATACGCAAAAACCATAAAATAATTGTGCATCAAAAAATCAAGGAGGAATACAACCACTAACCCAAGAGTCCAAGTAGTCTGTACTTTATCTGACTTGTTATCAGGAAAGGGGTCACCCATTAAATATGAAGATCCCGGAAATCCAATTGTAACCGTCCAAATATATGGTCAGACCCTGACTAACGCTTTAGTTGATCTAGGAGCTGCAATCAATATTTTGACAACCTCTACCTGCCAAAAGCTCGGCATTACATCAATAGAACCTACTTCTACTCTGCTAGAATTAGCAGACCGATCTGTAGTTCGACCGGAAGGTACTCTATACAATGTCATGGTTTCTGTAGATTCCTGGGAATATCCAACCGATTTCCTAATAATTAATCCAAAAACCCGAATGGATGGGCATCCGCTAATTCTAGGAAGACCTTGGCTTGCTACTAACGATGCCTACATTGGTTGTCGGCAGGGAAACATGACCATAACTAAATGACCAGACATTAAAAATCTAGTTCTATATCCTCCAGCACAGCCAAGCCTTCCAATGATCAAAACTAATCAGCATCCTGTGTCATACCTTACTAACAATATCAGATCCCCATTGACTGTACAAAAGGCTTTAGATTTTAAGGACCAAACAGAAGATGATGCCATCAATAATTTCATTAGCCAAACTGAATCTAGACCTCACACATAGTGTTTCATGATAGAAGCAGCGTTTGATAGTGAGCTAGAAGAAGACCCTTTGAAAGATGCACATGACCAAACAATACCAGTGACTGTCGTTGCAACAGTAAAGTAGTGAAAATTGAACCTGGTAAGACTCTAAATATCAATGCCAACCTTACACCGGACCAAGAAACAAATCTCGTTAATCTGTTACGAAAATATCAAGGAGCATTTGTGTGGGATTACCCTGATATGAAAGGGATTGATCCTCAATTATGCACCCACCACATCTATATAGAAAAAGATGCAGGACCTGTTCGTCAGCCACAAAGAAGACTCAACTCCCATCTAAAAGAGGTTGTAAAATCCGAACTTCAGAAACTTTTAGATGTTAATTTTATCTATCCTATTTTCGACAGTAAATGGGTCTCTCCCCTGGTGGTGGTACCCAAGAAAAATGGAAAATGGAGGATTTGTGTGGATTATAGGGAGTTAAATAAAGCCACACAGAAGGATCACTTCCCTCTCCCATTCATAGACCAAGTATTGGACACTTTAGCAGGAAAGAAATTCTTTTCTTTCATGGATGGCTTCAGTGGATAAAACCAAATCCAAATTGCCCCTGAAGACCAGGATAAAACTACCTTTACTTGTCCTTGGGGAACATTTGCCTATCGAGTTCTACCCTTCAGCCTATGTAATGCTCCTGCTACATTCCAAAGGGTTGTCCTTAGCATCTTTGCAGATATAATAAACGATGGACTTGGGGTGTACATGGATGACTTTACACCATATGGAGATGATTTTGATCCAGCTTTAGATACTCTGGAAAAAGTCCTACAACGTTGTATCGCTACCAGGCTTTGTCTAAGCTACGAAAAATGTTATATGATGATGACAGAAGGGCTCATTCTAGGGCACTATGTTTCAGCAGCTGGCATTCAGGTAGACCCGGCCAAAATCCAAATTCTTTTGCTTATCCCTACCCCCACTACTCAAACAGAGGTACGCAGTTTTCTTGGATTTTCTGGGTATTACAGACGATTTATAGAACAT
>APFE031211727.1:0-19959 GCA_000404065.3 Pinus taeda | reverse complement strand
ACAGGGTAGGTGATTCCTTGAGTTAGAGGAAAGGAATATCCTTCTCTCACCAGTAAAGGGATTTCCCTATAGAAAAGGAAAATGATTTCCTTTCTTGAGAGAGGTACAAGATTTTCCTTATCAACATTGATTGCATTATCGACATACACATCGTCAACATTAAAAATAGCTGGTGAAGTCTTTATTTTAATATTTTCCTCTCAAGTAATCTTGTTGTTATTTTGAGGAAATCCTCGACCTCTCCCCTTCACATTGGCATTATGAGATACAAGCTTAATTTCTTCTGGGTTTTTCAAGCAATTACTCAAGGGTGCTTCCTTACAGATATTATACACATCTGATAACACTGCAGATTGTTTAAGGGGTTCAACAACAACATTGGATCCATAAATATTTGACTCCATTCCTACATGCTTTCCTTTTGGTTTACTTTGGGCTGGTGGAATAGGTCGAAGGGGATTGTTCAACGAGGACTTTGCAACCCTTGCCCGTGTAATGTGAACATTCGATGTCTGGGTTCCAGTCATTGTTATTTTGGAAATTGTGAACAACACGACTTTACACCTTTGAATTTGTGTAAACCTAGTAGAAAAATCTAAAGATCCGGTCGCAAAATTTTACCAATTATTGCAGCCCACCCAAAGTTCAACTAGAATGCTCAAATGTTAAAGTGCATGATGACCTAAAGTGTGTACTTCTCAAAAATTTTTCTAATCCAAAATAGTGGTTGAGTCATATGCTTTATTACTAAGCGACGGTTGGTTTGAAAAAATAAATGGATATTTTTTTGATAAAATGGTCACATCATTGGCTTCCATATAACGACAATACTAATCAAATTATAAATCACAAGCAAGAGGCATATGAAACACACGATCACTGATTTGAATGATTCAAATGTGTTCATTGTGTTCTTTAATTCTACACCTTTTAACTACTATTTTGACTCTCTTTTTTGGAAATTTATTGTTGAATGTTCACCTTTTGTGGATGTGTGTAATCAATCTAAGATCTTTCACTCAAATTAGCTTGTTTTAAATAATCTATATATTACACAAGAACATTTACGAAGTTATTTTCAAAATTAGTATATTTAGATGTAAATTAGAATGTATGATTTTTATTTTTTGATTGCTCTAAGTCGAGTTCATGTGAAAGGTCTAGATGCACTCTTAGAGATCTTAAAGGAGACAAATATTTGATGTCTTGTCGCTTGGATTTCCCATGCACAAAAAATGTCACTAAGTAGGAGGCTTTGATACAAGGTCTTAAAAAAGTGGTAGATTTGGAAGTTAAATAGCTCCAACTGATAGGGATTTACAAATAGTTATTAAACATTTAGGAAATTCAGTTCACTGTATTTTAATCACCTTAAGAATTATATAGATGAGGCATGGATTATTATTTCTAATTTTGATACATTCAATATTAGTTATTTACATTGAAGTCAAAATGAAAATGCAAATTTACTTTCAAACACAACTGCTATATTTATACCACCGGGAAAATTTTCTATGGACATGTTTTCTAATGAACAATTTTTTAGGCCTTCTATACCAAACAATATTACAAACTAGATATTTTTTGATGATGATGCCCCTATTTTAGAATTCCTCACAAAGGGAGATACTTTTAGGGGATAACCATTGATGAAAATTGAAATTGTGATCAAATTAATACATTGTCTCTTGATGCAAAACTAAAGAGTGAGAACTTATTTCTTAAATATGTGGTTTGAATGGAGAAGTAGCATGACTCGGAAGATAAGTTCAAGGGGGAAACAAACTATAAATCCAATACCTACGCAATGCAATATTAGGTTATGAATATCTGTAACAAATAATACCCACAAAATATTAATCTAGGTATTAGATACATGCCTATTGAGAGGGCTATATCGTTTCATTTCCTCAAGGAATATACAATTTTTTTTTCTCCTAGAATTACACTGATTCAAAGATCCACGACACTGAAATCATTCAAGATGTGATATAATTCAATAATTATATGATTCTATTCAGCAAACATTCTTAGATAGGTATTCAACAATATAATAACAAATGAAAATGAAACTCAATTAGTTTTTGGAGGAAAAAATAATATGTCATTCATCATGTGCTAGAATTCTTTTAGCATGCAATGTTGTTATGCTCTTGTATTTGTGCTAGAAGGAAATCTAGCACACGTTAGATTTATTGTACCTTGCAATGTTGTTATTGCTAAGATGATTATATTTGCGATAGAAGAAAATCTATTGTGCGTTAAATTTATTTTACCTTGGAATGTTGTTGTTGGCAATATAATTGTGGTTGTACTAAAAGTAAATCTAACATGCGTTGAATTTATTTAACCCTACAATTTTGTTATGTGCTTGTGATTGTTCTAGAAGAAAATATAGCACATTCTAGATTTGTTTTTCCCTGCAGTGTCGTTGGAACCATGCTCGTATTTATGTTAGAAGTAAGTCTAACAAGCACTAGATATGTTTGAAGCTATAATGTTGTTATGTTATTATTTGTGCTAAAGAAAATCTAACACTTGTTAGATTTGTTTCATCTTACAACGTTGTTATTAGGAATACACTTGAGTTTATTATAGAATGAAATCTAGCATGTGTTAGATTTCCTTTGCTTGATAATGTTGTTGTTGGCAATATGCTTGTATTTTTGCTAAAAGTAAATATAACACATGTTAGATTTTTTCAGCTTACTTTGTTTTTATGTGCTTGTGTTTGAGCTAGAAGGAAATTTAGCACACACTATATTTCTTTCAAAATGCAATGTTGTGGTTTGAAATTTGATTATTTGTGCTAGAAAGAAACATGATAGAATTCTTTGACCTTGCAATGTTATTGGAATTTTACATGTGATTGCGTTAGAAGGAAATTTAGCACATGTTAGATTTCTTTATTGCAATGTTGTTATTGACAATATACTTCATTTTGTGCTAGAACTAAACTTAGCGTGTTTTATATTTCTTTATCCCTACAATGTTGTTATGTTCCTCTGTTTGTGCTAGAAGGAAATCTATCACAGGAGATTTGTTTCATCTTGTAATGTGCTTGTGCGTGTTAGAAAGAAATGTAGCATGTGCTAGATTTCCTTGCCTTGTAATGTTGTTATTGCCAACATGGTTGTGTTTGTGTTAGAAGTAAATCTATCATGTGCTATAATTCGTTCATGTTACAATGTTTTTGTCTGCTTGTGTTTATACAAGAAGGAAATGTAAAACACATTAGATTTCTTTCACCTTGCAATGTTGTTATTAGCAATGTGCTTATCTTTGGGCTAGAAGGAAATCTTGCATGCACTAGATTTATTTTACAATGAAATGTTATTGTTGGAAATATGGTTGCTTGTGCTAGAAGGAATTTAGAATGTGTTTTGTTTAATTTAGCTTGCAATCTACTTGTGTTTGTGATAGAATGAAACCAGCATGCACTAGACTTCTTTAGTCCTACAATGTTGTTATGTGCTTGTGTTTGTGCTAGAAGAAAATATAGCATGTGTTAGATTTCTTTCAAATTTAAATGTGCTTGTGTTTGTGTTGGAAGAAAATTTAGCATAGGCTAGATTTTTTATACTCTACAATTTTATTCTTAGCAACATCCTTGTATTTGTTGTAGACATAAATTTAACATATGCCAGATTTCTCACTCTACAATGTTGCTATGTGCTTGTGTTTATGCTAAAATGAAATCAAACACATGTTAGATTTTTTTTTTTACCTTGCAATGTTGTTATTGCTAACATGTTTTTGTTTGGGCTAAAATGAAATCTAGCTTATGCTAGATATGTTTTGTCCTGTAGTGTTGTCATTGGACATATTTATATGTTTGTTTTAGAAGTAAATATATTGGAATGTTTTCTCACCCTACAATGTTGTTATGCGATTATGTTTGCATTAGAAGGAAATATAGTATGCATTATATTTCTTTCACCTTGTAATGTTTTTATTTGCAAGGTGCTTGTGTTTTTGATAGGAGGAAATCTAACATGTGTTAGATTTGTTTTGTCTAGTAATGTTGTTGTTGGCAATATGTTTCTGAATTTTCATTAAAAGGAAATCTAGTACGTGTTATATTTTTTTTCACAATGCAACATTATTTTTGAAAATATAGTTATTTGTGCTAGAAGGAAATCAAATGTTGTTTTGCATATTTTTATTTTGCAATATGCTTCTGTCTATGCAAGAAGGAAATTTAGCTTGCGCTAGATCTCTTTTTTTCTTGCAGTGTTGTTGTTGACAATATGCTTGTGTTTGTGATAGAAGTAAATCTAGCACGTAGTAGATTTATGAGACCTTGCAATGTCGTTACATTCTTGTGTTTATGATATAATGAAATATAGCACACATTAGATTTCTTTCATCTTACAATGTTATTATTCGCAATGTGTTTTTGTTTTTGCTGGAAGAAAATCTTGTGGGTACTAGATTCTTTTTGCCTTACAATTATATTATTGGTAATATGTCCGTGTTTGTGCTAGAAGTAAATCCAACATGTATTAGGTTTATTTAGCCATATAATAATGTTATTTACTTAGGTTTGTGCTAGAAGGAAATATAGCATGTGTTAGATTTTCCTTTACCCTGTTGTAATGATGTTGTTCACAACATATTTCTATTTGTGCTAGAAGCAAATCTAGCACATGTTAGCTTTCTTTCACCTACCAATGCTGATATGAGTTTTTTTTTTTTTTTTTCCTCCAGAAGGAAGTGTGCAATGCTTAAATTTATGTCCCTTTCCAAGGTTTTTATTGCCAATGTGCTTGTGTTTGTACTCCAAATAAATCTAGCATGTCCTACATTTAATTTTCTTTACAATATTGTCGTTGGAAACATGTTTGTATTTTTGCTAAAAGTAATTCGAGCACATGCTAGATTTATTTCACCCTACAATGTTGTTATGTGTTTGTGTTTATGCTAAAATGAAATTTAACTTACGATATATTTATTTCACCTTGCAATTTTTTTATTGGCAATGTGCTTGTGTTTGTGATAGAGGGTAATATAGAATGTTTTTTTTTCCACAATGCAATGCTATTGTTGGAAACATGCTTATGTTTGTACCATATCCCATTCTTAGGCCACATATTCCATATGAAGGGCCTTCTAATCATTTGAGGGCTCAACATTTTTTATATTGTAACAATAGTTTATGTAGGCATGGACTAAAACCTCATTGTCTTTAAAAGGCAATGTCAAATTACATAAGCATGGAGATGTCTCAAGAAAGATTATTGTTGTAATGTTTTTATTGACAATGTTTTTGTGTTTATGATAGAAAGAAATTTAGCATGCACTACATTTACTTTACAATGCAATGTTGTTGTTGGCAATCTTCTTTTATGCGATAGAAGGGATTCTAGCATGTGTTACACTTCCATTGCCTTGGCAATATTTTTAATGACGATGTGCTTGTGTTTGTGCTAGATTTATTTCAGTTTGCAATGTTTTTCTTGGAAATATGCATGTGTTCGTGCTCAAAATAATTCTAGCATGTGCTAGATTTATTTCACCATACAATGTTTTTATTGGCAATATCCATGTGTTTGTGATAAAAAGAAATCTAAGATACAAATATTTTTTTTTCTTTGCAACATTCTTGTTGGCAATATGCTTGTGTTTCTGTTAGAAGTTATTCTATCACATTCTCTATTTCTTTCACCTTGCAATGTCGTTATGTGTTTTTCTTTGTGCTAGACGAAGATCTAGAAGAAAATATAATAATTGCCATAATTAATGTTCTTTCATTGTGTTTTGATTTTATGGTTTCTAAAGAAAGCTAAGAATATACATGACTATAAAAGATAAATTTTCTGTAAATATGATGTTGTTGTAGTTTCTACAGTTTTATTTATTTATTCACAATGTAATGTTTTTTGGAAATGTGTTTATGCTCGTGCTAGAAGGAAAGCTAGTAGGTGATAACTTGCCTATAGTCACGATTAAAAGAACATAATAAATTATTTGGGGGTTCCCTTTTTCTGATCAACACCATGATTAGATATTATTGTGAGTTCTACACTTGTTATTGTTCTTGTTCATTTTTGTTACACATATAATGATGCGATTAGTTATAGTATTTATAAATTCATACTTTCTTCAATAATTCAAAATTATGTTAATATTTTTTTACTTTATTTATTTATTTATTATTATCAGAAACCATAGACTATGAAGCTAGTGATAATTCGAAGGAAGCATACAAGGAAAAAGGATGTTCAAGAAACATGACACCAAAATATTTAAATAGTATGACAATTTTATAATTAGTTTATACTTTGTTACAATGGTTAGAAATTATGCTAATAAATGGTTGTTGATTAGCTTATATTTATTAGTTTGTCAGGCCGTTGATGAAATGTTGTGCACCTCCTTCAAGTGTCCGATTACATTTTTTTTTCTGATAAAAAAAATTCTCTTATATCTTGATCAACCTATTTGGGATAAATGGTACCCTGGTTTTAACTGTTACCAACTAGGAACATTAAAGTGTTCTCTAAGTCAACCCAATTTTGAGACTACAAGAGAAATAGTTTACATTATTTGACAACATGTACTCTTCGGCCCATAGGGGATTAACAATGGAAGAAATTTCTTCAGTAGCAGATAAGCTATTGGATGAAACCATTTGGTTTTTTATTCCACTTAATCATCTAACAAATGCCACAAAATTAAAATATTGTTGTTCTAAATTGAAAACCAACATAACATTATTGGAGGCAATGGTACATATTGTCAAAGTCATGATGAGGAATTGAATGGGAATACTTTTACCACATTCAACATTCCTGAGAATTATGAAATTAACAATATTATATTTTCCAACTTTTGCAACATGGTGGAGGGGAATACTTATGTAAAAAGAACACATAATACAAAGATAGAGTCCCTTTGTCAGAAAGCATGTGGAGTCCTTGATAGAATGATAAATGGATCAACAAGTCTTCAATGGGTTGACAACAATTTTGAATTTGGTTGTCATTTTGGGGGCTTTCACATTTTGTAAACACTTTTGCACTCTTTTCCAATGTGAGTTGCAAGTAGTTTTACATACTAACCTTATTGTTCTGGATACACTTGCTTTGAAAAAAGAACCATTCCACAAGGATATGATATTGATTTTTTTTCGATTTCTTATGGAAAAAATGAGTTGAATGACTTTACTATAGTTTTCTTAGTAGAACTTTGGTTTTGTAATGATGTATGAAAGTTTTTGGAAATTGCCATAAAGAACTCCAAGATCACCTATAAAATGACTAGTGGCATTTATGAATACAAGTCTCAAAATAGGTATAGTTATGATATAGTTTTTACTATACATTTCTATACTTAAGAATTAAAAATTTTGGAAGCTTCAAAATACTCTCACATATTTGAAGACACATTTGACGAAAATGAGAGAGATTATGATTTCTGAATGGATTTATTGGAAAAACACCAACAATATAGTGATGCAAAAGTGGTTATTACTCTTTATGCGAGGACAAATTTAATCAACGCTTTGTAAATATGGAAGAAGAATTGCATGTGTTGTGAAAACATAGTCACAAAGGATAATCATGTTGAATAATTACAAACATTTTCAACTATCAAATCGAGGATCTATTAACTTCTTAGAAAATTCAGCTACTGCAGTTTCTTTATTGTTTGTCTTATAATACTTTGGATAATATTTTGTTTATATTTTTAATTGTCAAAGTGTTTAATAAAATGACTAATGATAGAGATTCTGAAATAAATAATGATGAATGTGGGAAGCAAAAAAATTAATCAATATAGTGCTTATGATGTTGAAAAAAGTTTAGAAATGGAAACAGGAGGAGAAGAAGTTATCATACTAGGTACATAATTTGTTTGGTTGTTTCTCTTGTTACTTTTTGAATTTATTTAATTTCCATATTCATAACATTTTTGGATGTCTATTATAGGGAATTATGAAAAGAATGAAATTAATCAAGACAATGAAATTGGAATGATGGGGATAGAAATGGGTATTAATCATTGTAACTCTTTTTTTTTTAATCTAGATTATTATTTTTATTATTGTGAATCATAGCATTTCATTTGTTGATTATAGTTGGAAATAAAGAGAATGAATATAGTGACTAAGGGAATGTCCGACAAACCTCCAATCAAGACCGAAATATTATATGGACAATTGAAGATGATTTGTTTTCTATATAGTTGTTTAATGAATTTTGTTCATTGTCATAATTTATAACATTTTTTTATGTTTATTATAGAGACAAGCAAGGAGAACAAAGACATTGATCAAATGAATGAGAAACAAAGCTTTAATCAAGGACAAAATGTAATATCAAGTACTTATAATTTGTCCACTTTTTTTTCCTTATTATTTAATGATTTATTCATTTTCACAATTCAAAATATTTTATATGTTTAATTTAGAAAAAAATAAAGGTAACAAAGATGATGATAAGGTGAAAAGTTACAAATATGGAGATAATGTCATATCAAATACTTATAACTTGTCTTCTTATTTATTTTATTATTCTTTGAACTCTAATGCTTGTAACTACCATAACGTTGTACATTTTTATTATAGGAACTAATCGAAATGACAAATTAACAATCAAAATAATGTTAAAGGTGTGTGTGGGTGTGTTTCTTTTTAAAGGTTTCATTACTAATGTTTTTCTTGGTATTGGTATTTGATTGAATGTTTAATAAGAAGTATTATTGGCAGTTGATTAAATGTTTAATATGTTTACTCCAAGTTCTATCAAGATGATAAAAGAGCTTATTATTTCATCTATAAATAGTGAAAAAACCATTGAAGGTAAGTGTATTGTTTCAACAATTTATTTAGTAATTTTTGTAACATGAATAAAATGGTTTGACTAGATTATTTGTCATTGTGTTGCAACGAAAATAACTAAAAATAAATTAGTTATTTTTTAACTAAAGGACATTTCTTATCATAGCATTGATGATGAAGCAAAAAACAAAGGGCATATTTAGAAAATGGGAACTGATGTTGATTACACAATAGAGAAAAAAATTATTTTGGATTCATCCACATGCAAAAACATTTTTTGAAATGTGTTTCAAAAATGAATATCTTGACATTGCAATTTGGATGACAACTTTGAAAGAAAGCACAAAAAGAGTTTTAAAAAAGTTGGTTTAAGAAACACTCAAGATAAACTTGTGTTTATGTGGACTTCTTAAGATTGTAAACCACAAAAGGGACATAACGTCATTGACAATCCAAGCAAAGTTATACACACTAAATCATTGAAAAAGTGTGGGAAACGCATACACAATATGATGCAACCAATACTATTATAGTGGGTTGTTCACTTGAGAACGTGAAAGATAATCCCAAAGAAAATGTGAGTCTTGCCCCTCCATTCATTGGAACAGATCAAGAGGATAACTGGTTGTTCAATGAGCTATGGAGAATGTTGCATAAACTCAAGAAGGCTACAAATGTGCGAGCTACTTTTAAAGATGTTCAATTACATTTAGAAGTACCTTAATATGACCGATGTCTATTTCATGTTATTATGTGTATGACATCATGAATTATTAGTTTTATTTCACAACACTTATAAAATAATTGTTGATTTGGTTTGTCCTTACTAAAAGCAAAGTACTTTTATTTTCCTTATTTTTGGTAAGACACTGTGTTGATAATAATTATTGATTTGAATGGCCATTTAATGTTTTCATATCAAAATTTTCCATGCTATAGAACTTTTTACAATGGATTACATTAAATGTGAAAATGAATAGATAATTGGTATATTTGTTTGAATTAGATCATTACAATTATTTGTTTCAATTTTGGTTTAAGTTATCATTATTACTCTTAGAAATTAGTAATGTGTAAGGATGGCCCATTGTATTTTATAACATTTTTTATCCATATAAGTGAAAGCTATATTAGGTTGTAGGTAGCACCAACAATAAACATACAATTTGTACTAAAAGAAGAACCAAAAGAAACTAAGGTAGAGACTCTACAAATCAGCATATAAATAATTAGGTTTGAAATTTGAAAATTGTATTATATTGTATGTGGAAATTAAAATATAATTTATTTGTTCTTTGACTAGACCGTTGTAATTATATTTTTCAATTGCAATTAAATAAATCATTATAAGTATTAAAACCAATGATTTAAATGGTGGGACAATGTGTTCTTAGAATATTTTTATTCCATACAAATTAAATAAAGGTATTATGTTGTATGTATAAAGTAAACATATCATTAGTTTGTTCATTTTAATGGGGCCATTGTATTTGTATTTTGTGATTACTATTAACTCAATGTAAAATTCCCTTTGCATACAAATGGAAATTCATGATAAATATTACCATCATTTTTAAATTGGTAGGTTTTTATGTCCTTAATCAATGAAGTGTTGAAGTGGAGATGTGTTAATATCGTACATGTGGTTGCAGTGTAGATGTAGATGAGCATTACTACAAGTCAAAAGATTATGATACTCGAAATGGAAGGAGTATTATTCCAATCATACGCCAAAGATGAACTAAATTTTCATATTCAAAGAGAACCAGATTGACAGTTTGGTGATGGGTCCTATTTTTTAAGGCATTTTCAGTCAAGTATGAAAATGTTGCTTAAAAAATTATGATATCGCAATATGGATGTTAAATGTCACTGACAAGTACATCCAAAAAGTACTAGAAAAATCAAATATTGATATAGAGGATTTTAAATTTGCACAGGACAAGTCTCATTTCCATTTGCAAACAAAATTAGATGTAGGGAGAACAAGACAATTTTATGAGAAAACGTTGACTGATGTGTGGTCCCAATATGGAGATAATTATGAAGAATCAAGTGTATTTCTAATAGATACAACAAAGCATACTTCTCAATTCATTGGATATCGATCAAACCACATGTTGATAAAATCCTATACAAGAAAAGTGCAAGATACTTGGCTTATGCAAGTTTTATTCCCCTTTCTTAAGACACTTCATCTTATCAATAAAAAACATTAGTACATTTGAATGTTCAATAGAACATGTACTTCACTGTATTGGATGGAGATAATTTCCTTTATAAATTTGTTGAAAAGTACATTCCAAATTTTTGATACATTTTGGACATAGTTTGTGTTGAATCAATTTGTATGATTTTATATTTGTTGAAATATATGGGAATTGCCAATTATATTAATATGTCTATTTCTTATTATTTATAATTTCTTTTGCAATGACTTTGTTGTATCGATTTCTTTCTAAGCTGTGTGCGTGCGTTCTTAAATGAATTGTTTGTCATTTAAATTATCTTGCATGATCCATCGAAGCTTTTTATTTTTAATGATGTATGTTTACTTATATGCACCAATAATCATAATATACAAATGTGAAATATAAGTTTTGAAATAGAAATCCTTGCAAACAAAGGTGTAATTATTGCTAAAGAAACTATGATAATTTACTTGATAAATGTTATGTGCACTCTTCACTATTCACAATGCATTATTCAGTATTAAGGTCAATGGGAAATGTGTCATAGGTGAATTATTTGAACTTTTTGAAGCATAAGATATGTGATTTCTTAATCCATAATTTTCATAAATTTATATGCCTAAATCAATTAATGGTTGTAACTGCAATCATATCATATTGAAAATCAATAAGGCACAAAGTCAGTTATTCATTGTTTACATATAAAATGCACTAATATGAGTGCATAAATGTGATTTGTAATTTTTGAGATAAAAATCTATTGTAAATAATTTAGTATTTCTTAAAAAAAACATATAATTAATGATAATGATTGCTAAGTGGACTATCAAGAACACTATCATGGATGAATTATCTCTTTGAAGTGTAAGGCATCTAACTTTATTACTTAAAGTTAAATTTTTGTAAATTTGTATATTAAATAAATTGAAATCATATGATTTAAGCTAGAATTATATTATTGACTTATACTTAGTTATGTCCATTAATGTGATTGTAAAAATGTGATATATAATATTCGTACACTATGATGCAATTCTTCCAAAAATAAGTCTTATAATTTGTTGATAATAAGTATTAAGTGGACACTTTAGGCTAACGGGTGATGTATCATAGGTGAATACTACTCGTTAAATTGTAGGGAATTCAATTTTTAATCCATAACTTCTATTTATATATTCTTAAATCAACTATTTGTATATGCAATCATCTCAGCTCACATAATTTAATAAGGATTCGATTTATTGACTTGTATTTAGTTATCACATAACTTATTAAGAGTGTATTAATGTCATATTGTATTGCTTTGAAACAAAACTCTATGTAAAGAAAAAATATCTTCTTAATAAAACATGGAATAACTAATTAACAACGTGTTAAGTGGATGATCTATACTCATTAAAGAGATGAGTCAAAAATAGTTGTATTTAAACTTTTTGCACCATAAGACATTGATTTTCTTATTGATATTAACATTTTGTAATTTTGAATTCTTAGATAGTTTATTTGTGATTTAAATAATTTCATATAAACCAATATGACTTGAAGAATTCTATTTGGTTATATGCATTGATAAAAGTTTATAAATGTGATGCATTTTTGAAATGTTATTATATATATATATATATATATATATATATATATTATATATATATATATATATATTATATATATTACAAAACAAATTATAAGTAATTGATAATGAGCTCTAAGTGGCCTATATAAATCCATTTATTGACTTTTATTTTCCTATCATGAGGTTTAATATAAGTGTATAAATGTAACATTTTGTTTTGAAATAAAATTCCATGTAAAATTAAATGTTTTTCATAACAACACATGGAATAATTATTTGGTAATGAATGTTAAGTATATCGTTCAAGTTCATTCAGTATACGAGTTATAAATAAATGAATTTAAACTTTCTGCAACATACGACATTTGATTTTCCCACCCCTATTAACATTTGGTAAATTTCAATTCTTAAATAAATTATTTGTAATTGAAATAATCTCATAGAAGCCAACAAGACAAGTATGTATTAAATTCTATTTAGTATGTATGTATGTATAAATGAAATTTATTTTTTAAATCAAGTTCTTAATGTAAGTAAAATATATTTTTTAGAAAATTAATAATTTAAAATCAATTGTTGATGAGCTCTAACTCGTTTATTTTATTTTGAATCAACAACTTTTTCTAACTATGCATTCTTAAATCAATTACTTCTATACGAAATCATGCCATATAAGTCAATAAGTCAAGAAACCATTAATTGATTTTATTAACTATCATGTGGCTTAATATGAATGTATAAATGTGACATTTCTATTTCTAGAATAAAAATCCATGTAAACAAAATGCATTTTCAAATAAAACATGGATTAATGAATTTACAATGACCATTAAGTAGACTATTTAAGCTCATTCAAGAGATGGGTCACAAATGGATGTCTTATAAAAATTTTTCACCTTATGACATGATTTTCCCATCAAGATTAACATTTTGTAAATTTCACTTCTAAAATAAATTATTTGTACTTAAAATAATATCATAGAATCCAATAAGACTTAGAAGCTATTTATTCAATTCCATTTAATTATATGTATTGATATAAGTTTATAAATGTAATTTATTTTTGAAAAAAAGCTCTTAACGTAAGTTAAGATATATTTTTTACAAAACTAATTAGAATTAATTGATATGAGGTTTAAGTGGCTTATTCAGACTACATGAAAAATAAAGTGTCATAGATGAATGCCTTTTAATACATATTTAATATGCAAAATCAATATCTTAACGATAATTTATTTGTATTTAGATTAAGTATTTAATAATTAAAGAACACGGGGACTTATATAAATTTCAACTAAAATCCATGAGTTATATTTCACAATTATTTATTCCTCATTAAAAATTCTTATCATTTCTCCTCTTAGTGAAAGTAATGATTGATCATGGTTTTCCATACAATTGGTTGGTGCTATTACATCGAGACTATTATTGGTTTTGACAATGTTGACAAGGAGAGATAAATATCCACACCACCATCAACTATACTAATCTTTGAAAACCCTTGCCTCCACTACTTACAAGAAGACCACTAATTCTTGTTTACTTCAATCTATGACATTGTCCATCACAATGGAATGACTCGAATACCCATTTAAGAACTCTCACTTGATGTACTTGGCTTTGAGTGGAGATAGATCAATGGTGCCTAACCTTCTTGAAATACCTATATCAACAATGCATAAATTTTATAATGGATGCCTGGATGCTATGAAGACGAATGATCACCCCGTCATTAGTGCTTCATAAAGGCACAAACGGACCGTAGGAAATTGAGCACAAAAACATTTTACTAAGTTTTTAGTAGACTAGTTTCAATGCAATGCAAGGGATGCACATCCTTTCCATTTACACTAAGATCCTCGCACCAAAATCTTTCAATCAACAAGTCCTCCATAGGTTGTGGGAAATGGGTTTAGAGTCATCAGACACAAAATTCAAACATCAAGGAATCTAGTTCGTTATCCATAACTATAATATCTTTATTGGATATTAGACATACTAATATGATTTAGCTTGAATCAATTGCTTCTAAGATTTTGATTTCACATTCATATTGTGTATTGATACTATTGTACATAACAACTTATGTTTGACCTATTCATGATCTCTACCTGGTTTGAAATTACTTAATTATTTTTATGTTGAATCAAGTTAATACGGCAATTTACAAAAGAATGAATGTTGTTGAAGACCTTGTAATAGAATACTTCCAAATTTAATGAAATATGTGTTTTTAGCTTTCCAATTGGGTTTCTTAACACAAATATCTCTCATAGTTATGGCATAAATTGGTACATCTCTTAGTGCTTGTAAAAGTGGAATTTTAACATAAAGATTCTATAATTCCCCTAAAAGATTGAAAGCAGGTGGCTCAAGCGCTTTAGTCAAAGCTAAATGCTCAGGGAATGGTGGTTTTGCTATTTTAGCACCCTTATTAGAGGATGGATGTACCTCCTTACATGAATCATTTTTCTCTATCTCTTCTTTATCAAAATCAAAGGAGGTAACATCATCAATAATGGGTTTGACTATTTTCCCAGATCGTAAATGAATATCATTACACTGCGCAGGGAAAACAGGAAGTATGGGCTAGTTCTGTATATCAATAACTTGCATAGCTTTATTATTGGGGTTATGGTTTGGTTATACAGGTAGCTGGGGTCTCATCATTTTATTATTTGATGGAGCACCTAATGGTAGAGGGAGTGATTGCTGAAACTAAGGAAATTGATTTGGAAATAGGATTTGTTGACCCCTCCAGTTTGGATTCCATTGGTTAAAGTAAGATTGTTTTTGCAGAGGCCAAGGAGTCCACATCATTGGGTCTAGAGAGGGAGCGTTCGTTTGTTGCATGGGTGGGTAATTCATTTGATTGAAGGGTGGGTATTGCATCTGGTTAAAGGGCAGGTAGTTTTCTTGATTAAAAGAAGGATAATTGTTCCAACGATTAGAAGATGTAAATGGCATATTAGAGTTCATACCTTATCCTTGTGGTTGCCATTTCCTTCTCTGTGTCAATAGATAGACTACTTCAGCTTCTTCTTTGGTTGGTTGCAATGTTGCTTTTATTACTGGTAAAGAAGGGCACTGTTGTGTTTCATGATCCTTCTCACAAAGGGTGCAAATTGGCACTTTGTCCAATGGGTATTCCCTTAGTGGGTGTTTATCTCTGCATTTGGGACAAAAGACAACCAAAGCAGCTTCTGCTTCTACTTTTTTCTTCTTAACTGCAAGGTGTCAATCTGTGAAGCAAAAGAACTTGACATTTTAGTTTTAAATTCCTCAAGTAAATTACCTATTTCAGCTCTTGTTGCTCCTCCACTGGATGATTTTTGAACTCTTGAATATGTATTATCTCTGCTATTTGATTTGTTCCTTGCAACTCCTCTTGAACAGCTTTTACAGAGGTTAACAATTTCATCATATGATTCTTTAGATATGTCCCCTTTACTAAGCATATTTAGCATGTCTAGACAATCATCCCTCAACCCTTTCAATAATATTGTTTTAAGAATATCTTTACTTACATCGGGATGATTGGATCTCTGCAGATTATATTGTAGCCTTTCCACGAAGTCCTCCAGATTTTCATCCTCCTTTTGTACCATCTTAAATAGTTCCTCTCTTATTTCTCTCATCCGACAATAGTCTTGATATTTGAGCAGAAACTTTTATTTCATTTGTTCCCATGTTGTGATTACAAGGCCTCCCAGACTCATGAACCATCTTAGTGCATTTCCTTTTAGGGTTGCTGGAAATAGCTTCAGTTTTTGAGAATTAGTAATGTAATCATAGCTTCTGCATAATATATCAAACTCAAAAAGAAACTCATCGGGATCTTCAGAAGATAAACCATGGAAGTTAGGTAAGGCCGAAAGTGGGATATTCTTCATGGGAGTTTTTCCTCTGGGAAGATCACCAATAGGAAATCCCAAAGTAGAGAGAGAGAGTTCTCATCCTTTCCTTCTCCTACCTATCCTCCACCAAAGAATCCTTCATTTTTCCATTCTATTGGTTGTTCTCCTGCTGCGCTTGCTCTATCTTCAATGTTTTCTGTTTGCTCCTCAATGTCTTCCATTGGTTCCTCAATGTCTTCTACTGTCTCCTCAACCTTTTCAGGGCCCACAACTTCCTCCGTTTTGTAGTTCGTTTGAAGGGAGTGTTGGGACATTGGCTTCTGAGAGCTTAGCCTCTGAGAAGTTTCAACTTTTGATATAATCTCGTCAATAAAGGTCTTTCTTCCTCCTCTTCGTTTGCCCTTGCAACCTACATGGTTAGTTTTCTTGCGTCCTCTCATGCATTTTGCACATCTGAAAGAAAGACATTAATTCTTTTTAAATCTACAATTGCCTTCCCTAGAAACAACACCAAAATGTTGGTCACTTTAATTGCTTATTAATTTGAACAACCAAGTGCTACATGAATTGTCAACCGAGGAAAGTCCATTTGTTTCAAAGGCAATGACACATTGTATATGCTCAATCCCAAAAGAAATGAAAGATGTAATAACATTTATACTAATCACACCTTGCTTTAACAAATTGAAGTTCTACTCTGAGTTACAGCAGGAACAATCTCTCTATTGCAAACAATTATCAAAAGAATCCTGGATTATGTTAAAAGGAAGATTCTAGAAAAAGAAATCAATCTGCAGAGGAAAAGACTAATTATGCTATAACAGAGAACATGACCCTATTCCCCAAGCAGGAACCTTCAGCACCTGTTTCTGACTACCATGCTTCACAAACTCACTTCTATAAACCAAATCACCAAGCAAAACAATCACTGATTACTTATGAATGAATTTATGAAAACAATGCAATAGTTAAATAGAAACAGAGTATTAGCAACAAATACAAAGTTCCAATAATACATAAATAATTTCAACAAACAGAGTTTAACAAGGCATGAATAGAAAATAATAACACTTAACACACTAAAGGAATTAATGGGTGAATCTTGTGAGGAAGGTGGGCCCTCTCCTTCTCACAAGATTCCCCAGAAAAAGGAACTAAGACAGAATGCTCAGAACAATATTTTATTCATCTGTCAATGTATCATGTTACGAAAAGATTCAATGTCCACTTTCTTTTAGCTCGACCTTTCCATAGTCTGTCTACCCCTCTAATGTTGATGTCTCCTCTTTTTAAAGAGGAGACATCTATTATACATTAATTACATTAGAAATCTCGATATGCTAAAATAGGATAATTGATTCTTCCATTAGAAAAATGTTGTTACAATGGTTGTGACAATGTCGATTTTGGAATGTAGTTGTTGCGGCCAGTGTAACAACTCCTTCAATGATCTCTTCTTATTGCTGCTGAATCTGGAATGAAAATCACGGGTTGTTTCAGCAACGAGATTTGTGCATTGTTCTAACTGTTTCAGCAATGTAGATCACAATGATAAATCTGCAGTCTTCAGACTATTTCAGCAACTATATATTTCTCATAAATGGTTAATTATGAAAGTAGCATAAAATTATATGTAAAACGAATGAAACATATAGTAGCGAGAAGAAATGTTATATACCTTTGGAAAATGGATTAAAGTGATAGCATAGACTTTAAATATGGATTGAAAAAGGGCGGAATGATAGAAAAATATATGAGCAAAATGGTACAATGTAGGGTCCCAACATCTACTAACTCAGCTAGTCCTGCTACTCCTCGTCGGGGCTCCCGTAGCAAGGCCTAATCAAAGAGGTTGCGTACCTCAATGATCCTACCCCCATTCCAGCCTTCTTGGGACTGTCACTCCACATGGCCCCACCTTCTACCTGGAGGTATGGGTGCATGTGATCCCTCTGCCCACTTGGCTTGAAATTTCCCCCTACTGGAGGTCTCTACATGAGTGGATGCCTCCACTCTGTCTCCTCTCGGCTTCTCTAGTTGTGGCTGCTCCACAGCCTCCTGAAGCTACTTCACTAATTGCGACTCCTCCACAATCGTCTAAGACTTCTCCTGTGGCTGCAACTTGAGAGGTAATGCACTCTCCCTCTCAACCACCAAGTGTCCATCCGTTGCCTTGCTCCTCAAGGCTTTGCATGCATCTTGAACCTCAAGAGAATACAGGTTCTTGACCTGTGAATCGATCTGCTTCACCTGTCTAGTGATGAGGTGTCTAAGGAAAACCTTCCCCTTATTGAAGACTACATCATAGCCTTTGCCTTCCAGCATCATGATTGACACCAAATTTCTCTTCAGTCTTGGTACATACTTGATAGCGGTAAAGGTAATGCAAGCTCCATGCACTCTCTAAAAAATAATTGTGCCTACACTTGAGACACTATATTTTTCATCATTACCCATCACTATGAGTATCTGGAGATCTTTCCCCTCCAAAGTTCTGAACAAACTCTTGTCGCCAGTCATGTGGAAAGAAGCTCCACTATAAAAAAACCAACCAATTCCTAGCATGGATGAAACCATGCATGCGAACAGTGTGAAATCCAACTCGAACTATGAGGCTAGTGCCTCACCTTCTGATCCTTCCATGTATCCCTTCTTGGATTTCCTCAGTGGACAATTTGTAGCAAAATGGCCCAACTCATGACAATGAAAGCATCTTACTTTTTATTTTTCAAACTTTTTCCCACCTTGGGAAGAACTAGATTGGGAAAGAGAATCCTTCTCCTCCCCCTTCTTCGCCTTACTCACTAAGGTGCAGTTTTCTTCATCCTCCATGGATGAAGAACCATGTCTGGTTCTTCTTCTTATCTCCTCCTACATCAGATCCGATCAAATTCGTTCCCAATATAGCAGTTTCTCTCTTCCATTAACCAAGTCCTGGTAGCTATTCTAGCTCTTAGGAAGACTGAGGAGTGCAAGACTCACCATGTCATCATCAGTTGTCGCAATCCCTACACTTCCAAGCTCATCCTTGAATGTGGTGAGCTTGTTCAGATACATAAGGACTATGTCACCCTTTTCACACTTGATCTTCCGAAGTGTGTCTTTCAACACCAGCTTCCTCTGATCACTACTATTCTGATATAGATCTTTCAATGTTTTCCACATTGAAAATGGTTTCTCCTTCCCATGGAGACTCTAGACTATGTGATATCAAACTCCCTCCATAAGGATTCTCCTTGCTCTGGACACACATTTCTTCCATTCCACCAATTCGTGGGCACTAGATGATATAGGCTTGGGGACTTCTTGATCAATGAGGTCCTTTAACCCATTATCCTCTAATACTGCTTCCAGGCTATATAGTTTGAGCTGCCATCAATTGCATACTCAAGCCCCAAACCGTTGAGCGCCATTGGTGGAAATGAGATGTGTTAAGAACATGATTTCTATATTCAAGAACCACAAAATTCGAATATCTCCCTTCTTGTATACAGTTCTCTCCTTTGATCACCTTTGTTCTGATACCATGTAGAAATTCCCACTATAGATCAA
>APFE031211725.1:0-12122 GCA_000404065.3 Pinus taeda | reverse complement strand
AATTTTATATAGAAGCATCAAGAACTACTCAAGCGTTGAGGACAACACTTTTTGAAGGAGAGGGGCATGTTAGGCCGTTATACTACTAGTGTAACCCCTTATTGTTATTAGTACAACCACTTATTATATTGATGTACCCATGTAGTGCCCATATTGTTACTATTGTGCCCCATAGAAGCCCACTATTGTTATTATTGTGCCCCCTTACATTATTATTGTTATGTAGGCTCTGATTATGTTATGACTCCTTAGACTCCTATATATAGAGAGAAGGTCTTTTCATTTGAATCATCGAAGAATTGTTCATTTAGGGTTCCAGTTTGAGGATTTCAGGTTAAGGCTTTATAAAACTTTTGTAAAAGCTTTTAATAAACACTTCAAAAAAAGTTACAAAATGCTTTTTAAAATTTTATAAAATTCTTAGAGTGTAGGGTTTAGGGTTTATAACACTTGAGTAAATTCATTTAATAAACACTTAAAGAAAAGTTACAAAACGCTTGTTAAAATGTTAAGAAATGATTAGGGTTTGGTGTTTTGGGTTTAAAATGTTATAAAATGCTTAGGATTTAGGGTTTAGATTTCATAAAAATCTAGAAACTATTTTTGATAAACACTTCAAAAAGTGTTAAAAAGCACTTGTTATAATGTTATAAAATTCTAGGGTTTATGGTTTAGGGTATAAAATGTTAGAAAAAGCTTAGGGTTTGGGGTTTAGGGTTTATAGCACTTTAGTAAATCATTTTAATAAACACCTAAAAAAGTGTTATTGGAAACTTGTTAAAATGATATAAAATGCTTAGGGTTTAAGGTAGGTTTAAAAGTTTATAAAATGCTTAGGGTTTAGGGTTTAAGCTTTAGGGTTTATAAAAATGTAGTAAATACTTGTAATAAACACTTAAAAAAAGTTAGAAAATTCTTGTTAGAATGCTATAAATTGACTAGCAATTAGGGTTTATAACACTTTACTAAATGCTTTTAATAAACACTCAAAAAAAAGTTAGAGAAGGCTTGTCAATATGTTACAAAATTAATAGGGTTTAGCGTTTAGAATGCTATAAAATTATTACGGTTTAGGGTTTAAAATGTTATAAAATCCATAGGGTTTCAGGTTTATGGTTTACGTTTTATAACACTATAATAAATTCTTTTAATAAACACTTAAAAAAATTCAAAACGGTTGTTAAAACGTTTTAAAATGCTTAGGGTTTAAAATATTATAAAATGCTTAGGGTGTAGGGTTTAGGAGTTAGAGTTTAGGTTCTAGGGATTAGAGTTTATAAGACTAGTAAATGGTTTTAAGAAACACCTAAAAGAAAATCAACAAAAAGCTTGTTAAAATGTCATAAAATGGTTAGGGTATAATGCTTAGGGTTTAGGGTTTAAAAATTTATAAAATTCTTACAATTTAGGATTTAAAATGTTACAAAATTCTTAGTGGTTAGGGTTTAGGATTGACAACATTTTAGTGAATGCTTCTTAAAATATTATAAAATGCTTAGGGTTTAGGATTTATTCTTTATGGTTTATAACACTTTAGTAAATTCTTTTAAGGTTTAGGGTTCCAGTTTGAGGATTTCAGGTTAAGGCTTTATAAACCTTTTGTAAAAGCTTTTAATAAACACTTCAAAAAAAGTTACAAAATGCTTTTTAAAATTTTATAAAATTCTTAGAGTGTAGGGTTTAGGGTTTATAACACTTGAGTAAATTCATTTAATAAACACTTAAAGAAAAGTTACAAAACGCTTGTTAAAATGTTAAGAAATGATTAGGGTTTAGTGTTTTGGGTTTAAAATGTTATAAAATGCTTAGGATTTAGGGTTTAGATTTCATAACAATCTAGAAACTATTTTTGATAAACACTTCAAAAAGTGTTAAAAAACACTTGTTATAATGTTATAAAATTCTAGGGTTTATGGTTTAGGGTATAAAATGTTACAAAAAGATTAGGGTTTGGGGTTTAGGGTTTATAGCACTTTAGTAAATCATTTTAATAAACACCTAAAAAAGTGTTATTGGAAACTTGTTAAAATGATATAAAATGCTTAGGGTTTAAGGTAGGTTTAAAAGGTTATAAAATGCTTAGGGTTTAGGGTTTAAGCTTTAGGGTTTATAAAAATTTAGTAAATACTTGTAATAAACACTTAAAAAAAGTTAGAAAATTCTTGTTAGAATGCTATAAATTGACTAGCAATTAGGGTTTATAACACTTTACTAAATGCTTTTAATAAACACTCAAAAAAAAGTTAGAGAAGGCTTGTCAATATGTTACAAAATTAATAGGGTTTAGCGTTTAGAATGCTATCAAATTATTATGGTTTAGGGTTTAAAATTTTATAAAATCCATAGGGTTTCAGGTTTATGGTTTACGTTTTATAACACTATAATAAATTCTTTTAATAAACACTTAAAAAAATTCAAAACGGTTGTTAAAATGTTTTAAAATGCTTAGGGTTTAAAATATTATAAAATGCTTAGGGTGTAGGGTTTAGGAGTTAGAGTTTAGGATCTAGGGATTAGAGTTTATAACACTTTAGTAAATGGTTTTAAGAAACACCTAAAAGAAAAGCAACAAAAAGCTTGTTAAAATGTTATAAAATGGTTAGGGTATAATGCTTAGGGTTTAGGGTTTAAAAATTTATAAAATTCTTACAATTTAGGATTTAAAATGTTACAAAATTCTTAGTGGTTAGGGTTTAGGATTGACAACATTTTAGTGAATGCTTCTTAAAATATTATAAAATGCTTAGGGTTTAGGATTTATTCTTTATGGTTTATAACACTTTAGTAAATTCTTTTAAGGTTTAGGGTTCCAGTTTGAGGATTTCAGGTTAAGGCTTTATAAAACTTTTGTAAAAGCTTTTAATAAACACTTCAAAAAAAGTTACAAAATGCTTTTTAAAATTTTATAAAATTCTTAGAGTGTAGGGTTTAGGGTTTATAACACTTAAGTAAATTCATTTAATAAACACTTAAAGAAAAGTTACAAAACGCTTGTTAAAATGTTAAGAAATGATTAGGGTTTAGTGTTTTGGGTTTAAAATGTTATAAAATGCTTAGGATTTAGGGTTTAGATTTCATAACAATCTAGAAACTATTTTTGATAAACACTTCAAAAAGTGTTAAAAAACACTTGTTATAATGTTATAAAATTCTAGGGTTTATGGTTTAGGGTATAAAATGTTACAAAAAGATTAGGGTTTGGGGTTTAGGGTTTATAGAACTTTAGTAAATCATTTTAATAAACACCTAAAAAAGTGTTATTGGAAACTTGTTAAAATGATATAAAATGCTTAGGGTTTAAGGTAGGTTTAAAAGGTTATAAAATGCTTAGGGTTTATAAAAATTTAGTAAATACTTGTAATAAACACTTAAAAAAAGTTAGAAAATTCTTGTTAGAATGCTATAAATTGACTAGCAATTAGGGTTTATAACACTTTACTAAATGCTTTTAATAAACACTCAAAAAAAAGTTAGAGAAGGCTTGTCAATATGTTACAAAATTAATAGGGTTTAGCGTTTAGAATGCTATAAAATTATTACGGTTTAGGGTTTAAAATGTTATAAAATCCATAGGGTTTCAGGTTTATGGTTTACGTTTTATAACACTATAATAAATTCTTTTAATAAACACTTAAAAAAATTCAAAACGGTTGTTAAAACGTTTTAAAATGCTTAGGGTTTAAAATATTATAAAATGCTTAGGGTGTAGGGTTTAGGAGTTAGAGTTTAGGTTCTAGGGATTAGAGTTTATAAGACTAGTAAATGGTTTTAAGAAACACCTAAAAGAAAATCAACAAAAAGCTTGTTAAAATGTCATAAAATGGTTAGGGTATAATGCTTAGGGTTTAGGGTTTAAAAATTTATAAAATTCTTACAATTTAGGATTTAAAATGTTACAAAATTCTTAGTGGTTAGGGTTTAGGATTGACAACATTTTAGTGAATGCTTCTTAAAATATTATAAAATGCTTAGGGTTTAGGATTTATTCTTTATGGTTTATAACACTTTAGTAAATTCTTTTAATAAACACTTAAAAAAAAGCTACAAAAGGATTAATAAAATGTTATAAAGTGCTTGGGGTTTAGTGTTTGGTGTTAAAATGTGATAAAATGCTTAGGGTTTAGTGTTTATGGTTTAGGTTTTAGGATTTAGGGTTTATAAAACTTCAGTAAATTATTTTAATAAACACTTAAAAAGATTACAAAAGGCTTAAAAAGTTATAAAATTATTAGGGTTTAGAGTTTATGGTTTTAAATGTTATAAAATGCTTAGGGTGTATGGTTTAGGGTTTAGAGTTTGGGGTTTAGGGTTTATGGTTTATAACTCTTCAGTAAATGATTTTAATAAACACATAAAAAAAATTTAAAAAGTTATAATTTAATGTATAGGGCTTAGGGTTTAAAATGTTATAAAATACTCAGGGTTTAGGGTTTGACATGTTATAAAATGCTCAGTAGTTAGGATTTAGTGTTTAGGGTTTAAGATTTAGGGTTTATAGTTTATTCTTTACGGTTTAGAACACTTTAGTAAATGCTTTTAATACACACTTATAAAAATTTACAAAAAGCCTGTTAAAATGTTATACAATTCCTAGGGTTTAGGGGTTAAGGTTTATAACAATTTAGCTTAGCATTTAGGGTTTAGGGTCTAGGGTATAGGGCTTGGGGTTTAGGGTTTATGGTTTATGGTTTATGGTTTAGGGTTTACGGTTAAGGGTTTACAGTTTAAAAATGTTATAAAATGCTTAGGCTTTAGGGTTTAGGGTTTAGCGATTAGGGTTTAGTGTTTATAACACTTTAGTAAATGACTTTAATACATAGTTAAAGTAAAGTTACAAAACTCTTTTTTAAATGTTATAAAATGCTTGGGGTTGAGGGTTAAGGGTTTATAATACTTTCGTAAATTATTTTAATAAACACGTAAAAATATGTATGAAACACTTCTTAACATGTTATAAAATGATTAAGGTTTAGGGTTTAGGGCTTAAAATGTTATAAAATGCTTACAATTAAAGGTTTCAAGTTTATAAAACTTTAGTAAATGATTTTAATAAACAACTAAACCATATACCGTAAACCCTTAACCCTCAATGCGAGGAATTTTCTAACATTTAAACAAGCATTTTGTAAGTTTACTTTAAGTGTTTATTGTAATAATTTACTAAAGTGTTATAAACGTAAACACTAACATTAGGCATTTTATAACATTTTTAAACCCCAAACCCTAAACCATAAACCATAAACGCTAAACTAAAGTGTTACAAACCTTAACCCCTAAACCCTACGAATTTTATAACATTTTAACAAGCGTTTTGTAAATTTTTATAAATGTTTATTAAAATAATTTACTAAATTGTTCTAAAACCTAAATCATAAACCCTGAACCCTAAGCATTTTATAACATTTTTAACCCTAAATCCTGAACTCTAAACCCTAAATCCTAACAACTAAGAATTTTATAACATTTTAAACCCTAAACCCTAACATTTTAATTGTAACATTTTTTTAAGTGTTTATTAAAATTATTTACTAAAGTGTTATAAACCCTAAACGCTACACCCTAAAATTCTTATAACATTTTAAACCCTAAACCCTAATAATTTTAGAACATTTTAACAAGCCTTTTGTATTTTTTTTAAATTGTTTATTAAAACCACATACTGAATTCCTATAAACCCTAAACCTAAACCCTAAACCCTAAACCCTGAACCCAAATCATTTGATCACATTTTAGACCCAAACACTAAACCATAAGAATTCTGTAACATTTTAATGAGTGTTTTATAGCTTTTTTTAAGCGTTTATTAAAAGTTTTTACTAAAGTGTTCTGAAACCCAAAGAATAAACCCTAAACCATGAGAATTTTATAACATTTTAAAACCTAAATCCTCAACCTTAAGCATTTTGTAACATTTTAACAAGCATTTTGTAACTCTTTTTTAAGTGTTTATTAAAAGAATTCACTAAAATAAAATTAAACCTAAACCCTTATCACTAATAATTTTATAAAATTTTAAACCCTAAGCATTTTATAACATTTTAAACATGAAACCTTAAACATTATACCCTAAGAATTTTATAACATTCTAAGAAGCATTTTGTAACTTTTGTTTTAAGTTATTGTGAAAGTCGTTTACTAAAGTTTTATAAACCCTAATCTCTAAAACATAAACTCTAATACCTAAACCCTACACCCTAAGCATTTTATAACATTTTAACAAGCATTTTTTTTTTAAGTGCTTATTAAAAGAATTTATTGAACTCTTATAAAACCTAAACCCTAAACCCTAAGCCCTGTGGATTTTGTAGCAATCATTTTATAACATTCTAAACCATAAACCCTATGAATTTTATAACATTTCAACAAGTGTTCTCTAACTTTTTTTGGAGTGTTTATTAAAAGGATTTAGTAAAGTGTTATAAACCCTAAACCCTGAGCATTTTATAAAATTTTAACAAGTGTTTTGTAAGTTTTTTTTAAGTGCTTATTACAAGTATTTACTAAATTTTTTATAAACCCTAAACCTTAAACCCCAAGGGATAAGCATTTTATAATATTTTAAAAAGTGTTTGTAACATTTTTTCAAGTGCTTATTAAAAGCATTACTAAAGTGTTATAAGCCCTAAACCTTAAACCCTAAACCTTAAGCATCTATTAAAATTTCAAACACTAAACCCTAAACCCGAAGCATTTTATAGCCTTTTAAACCTCAAACCCTACACGTTTTATAACATTTTAACAATTATTTTGTAACTTTTTTTTAATTGTCTATTAAACAAATTTACTAGACTTGTATAAACCATAAAACCTAAACCCTAAGAATTTTATAACTTTCTAAACCCTAAACCCTAACAATTTTATAACATTTTAACAAGTGTTTTGTAACTTCTTTTAGGTGTTTACTAAAATAATTTACTAAAGTGCTATAAACCCTAAACCCTAAGCATTTTGAAACATTTAAAACCCTAAACCCTACAAATTTTATAACATTCTAACAGGTGTTTCATAACACTTTTTTAATTTCTTATTAAAATTAGTTACTAGATCATTATAAAATATAAACCTTAAACCCTAAACCCTAAATCTTAAGCATCTTATAAAATTTTAGACCATAAACCCTAAATACTAAACACTAAGATTTTTTTAACATTTTAACAAAATTTTGTACCTTTTCCTTTCTTCAAGTGTTTATTAAAAGAATTTACTCAAGCGTTATAAACCCTAAACCCTAAACTCTAAACATTCTATAAAAATGTAAAAAGCATTTTGTAGCTTTTTTAAAGTGTTTATCAAAATCTATTACAAAATTTTTATAAAGCCTAATCCCAAAACCCTCAATCTAAACCCCTAAACCTTAAAAGAATTTACTAAATTGTTATAAACCCTAAACTCGAAACCCTACCTGTTAAACTCTAAACCCTATGCCCTAAACACTAAACCCTAATCATTTTATAATGTTTTAACAAAGGTTTTGTAACTTTATTTTAATGTTTATTTAAACTAGTTATTAAAGTCTTAAACTCTAAACCCTATGCCCTAAACACTAAACCCTAATCATTTTATAATGTTTTAACAAAGGTTTTGTAACTTTATTTTAATGTTTATTTAAACTAGTTATTAAAGTCTTATAAACCCTAAACGTTAAACCCTACACATTTTATAACATTTTAAACCCTAGACCATCAACCCTAAGCAACTTATAACATTTTCAAAAGCATTTTGTAACTTTTTTTAAGTGTTTATTAAAAGCAATTACTAAAGTGTTATAAACCATAAAACCTAAGCATTTTATAACTTTTTAAACTCTTAACCCTAAACTCTAAGGATTTATAACATTTTAACAAGTGTTTTCTAACATTTTAAAGTGGCTATTAAAATCATTTGCTAAAGTTTTAAAAACCCTAAACCCGAATCATTTTATAACATTTTAAACTTTAAACCCTAAGCTCTATTCACTAAGAATTTTATAACATCATAAAGAGAATTTGTCTAGCACTAAATCATTTACTAAAGTTTTCATAAACCCTAAACCCTAAGAACTTTATAACATTTGAAAACCTAAACCCTAAATCCTAAACCTTAACCATTTTCTAACATTTTAACTAGTGCTTTGTAACTTTTTTTTAATTACTTATTAAAAGAATTTACTAAAGTGTTACAAAACCTAAACCATAAACCCCCAACCATAAGCATTTTATAAACCCTATACATTTTATAAAATTTTATTCCCTAAACCCTAAAGCCAAAACATTTAATAACATTTTAATTAGAGTTTGTAGCATTTGTTTAAGTGTTTATTAAACTAATTTACTAAAGTGTTATAAACCATAAACCCAAAACCCTGAATATTAAACCTTATGAATTTTATAACATTTAAACAAGTGTTTTGTAATTGTTTTAAGACTCTATTAAAAAGATTTACTAAAGCGTTGCAAACCTTAAACCATAAACCCTAAACCCTAATCATTTTATAACATTTTAAAAATTGTTTTGAAACATTTTTTTAAGTTTTTATTAGAGGAATTTACTAAATTCTTATAAACCCTAAATCCTAAACCCTAACATTTTTATAAAATTTAAAACCGTATTTCCTAAAACCAAAACCCTAAAATCTAAACCTTAAACCCTACCCTAAACATTTTATAATATTTTAAAAAGTGTTTAGAATTTTTTTTTAATTGTTTATTGAAATCATTTGCTATTGTGTTATAAAATTGAAACCTTGAACTTTAACCATTTTATAACATTTTAAACCCTAAACCCTAAATCTTAAGCATTTTATAACATTTTTAGAAGTATTTTGTACCTTTTTTTCCCTGTTTATTAAAATAATTTATTAAAGTGTTATAAACACAAAACTAAGGATTTCCTAAAATATTAAATCATATACTCTAAACCCTTAAGTGTCAACTCCAAGCATTTTATAACATTTAAACAAGCATTTTGTAGCTTTACTTTAAGTGTGTATTAAAATCATTTACTAAAGTGTTATATACAGTAAATCCTAAACCCAAAATGCTAACCCTAAACATTTTATTTATAACATTATTAAGCCCTAAAACCTAAACCCTAAAGCCCAAGCCCTAAAACATAGATCCTAAACCCAAACACTAAACTAAAGGGTTATAAACCGTAATCCCTAAACCCTAGGAATTTTATAACATTTTAAAAAGCTTTTTTGCAAATTTTTATAAGCATTCATTAAAATCATTTACTAAATTGTTCTAAACCCTAAAACATAAACCCTAAACCCTATGAATTTTATAACATTTTAAACCCTAAATCCTAAACCACAAACCCTATAGTTATTTGTGATATATATTTAAAATGGTATGATTGTGTCATATTTATTTATATTTTGAAAATGTATATGTAGAGTTGTTTTGCATAACACTTGGTTAAAAATCCAGAGATATAAATTACAAAATATGCATAGGAAAAGCTCTGCTATGATACTAAATCAAGCATATGCATTGCCAAAAACAATAGTTGAGTAAATTAACATAACTAAGGGAGATAAGAAAGAAAGATCAACTTGGATTTTTGAAAATATATCGTTTCGATTTGAGATGATTTACAAACTTTTTTTGTTTTTTTTCTATATAAATCTACAAGGGTTAAAATTATAATATTCAATTTACTTGAAGTCTAATTTTTTCATATGGTATTGTGTAAAGTCATGGTACAAATACAATAAAATATAAAAATACAAATATTTAAAATTCTATCATAAAATATCGATTTGACTAGCTAACTTCTAAAACATAGATTTCTTCGAATTTTCTGATGAGAGTTTTGTGATATTATCTTAAATATATTGAAAAAAATTTGTTATGGAAAAAAAAATTATGATCACATTCATTTATTATAGTAATTTGTATTCTTGATTTATATAAATTTAAAAAAATTGCTAAAATTTATAACTTTCAAATATACATTCAATAATAATTCTTACAAAATATTTGATAGTCATTCATCATATGTTGATTAAAAATATTCATAAACATAATAATTTTAAATTATTTTGTTTAAACCAATCAAATTCCAACAATTCTATATTAAAAAATATCAATTAGCTCATACATTAAAAATAAATTTAAAAGCACTTATCAGATTAATAATATTTGCAATAAGATTAATTTTTATTAAACTAAACATCAATTTTAGAATAAAAAAGTTTATATACAATAAATTTAAGCTCGTACAACTTAGTTATTCAATTTATTTGATGTGTAATTTTTGTAGATGATATTGTATAAAGTCATTATAAAAACACATAGTAATAATTGAAAAAAAATATCTAAAACTTTATTGTAAAACATGAAGTGGAAAAAATATTATCTAAAACATATATTTCTTTCAGTTTGTGGCAAGAGATTTATAATATAGCTTTTAAATATTATAAAACATTTTACTTATTCAACTTATTTTATGTGTAATTTTTGAGATATTGTATAAAATCTTTATAAAACGCATAATTAATTGCGAAACATATTTAAAATGGTGGCATAAAATATCAGGTTGACTAATTAATTTCTTTGTCATATATTTCTTTTTATTTATGATGAGAGTTTTGTAATATATTCTTTAAATATATTGAATAATTGTTCTTGCAAATTTTTTTATGATATAGTATGTTGTGATGTTATAATTATTTTTATTGTTGAAATATATATTTCTTTAATGTAAGTATGACAAATTGTGATACTAAAATATACATTCCACAAGAGTGCTTAAAAAGAAAATCATAGTTTATAGAGATATATATATTCAATAGTGATGTCTACAAAAAAATCATAGGTATTTATAATGTTATAATAGATTAAAAATATTCATTAAAAATAAGTTATATTATTGTTTTAACCAAATTATAATATCCAATAATTAAATATTATAAAAATACATTAACAACAAATTTAAAATCACTTATTAAATTAATAATATTTGCAAAAACAAATAAAACATCATTAAATTAGACAATAATTTTAATATAAACAAGATAATATAGGATATTAAACTCATTTAAATTGTGAAGTTATGTATGTGTAAAATCACTATATACACACAAACAAACAAACAAATTTCTTACAACAAACACATTGCATAACATAAAAAATAAAATAAAAAATACAAACATTTAAATTCTACTTGTAACTAATTATAAATTAATTTTTAAATGGTATGTTTATTTCTTTTGTATTTTATTATAAGAGCTTTGTGATATATTTTGTAAATGTGTATGAAATTATTGTGCTTAAAAAGAATCATAGCCATAATCATTTGTGATGTTATAATTATTTGTATAGTTGAAATATTAATTAAAAAGAACTATAAAAATGTGATTTTTTAATTGTATATTAAAGGGTGATCCTTACAAAGAAATCTATGGTTATAATTATTTGTGATAATGTCATCCTATTTATAGTTTTAAAATATAATGATTAAAAATGTTCATGAAAATTTAATTTTACTTGAAAAAAATTAAGAAATAGTAAACTTCAACAATTCCATACCATAAAGCTTTATTAACATTAGTTATAAACATTGATTGTTCAAATACATATTAACTTAACAACTAATATCAATTTATTTAAAAAAAAATGTTGTTATTTTAAAATTATTTTTACATTCAATGACATAATATATAAATTCGTTAACAAAAAAAAAAAAAACAATATGTGAATTAGCTTCAAAAAATAAAATAAACACATACAGTAAAAAAAATATAGTTTCCCAAAATAACCATAATCATAAGCATTTTTCAGAAATAACAATGGCCATAGGTATCTTTGAGAACTTGAAAAAATGTTTACAAATCCCTTCTTTAAAAATAAATATTAATGCAATATTTGAGAGTTTACAAATAATAATATAATTAAAAACAAAAAAAATTACATGTTGTGTCTACATTTTCCATCTCGGTCCTGTAAACATATTTAAAAACATAAAGTTATATTATTAACATTACATGATCATAATAGATAAAAAAACATTATATTTATAAAAAAATGATAGTAGAATTGAAATTGAAGAGAAAAATTTATCTAAGACAATCGTCAAAACAGAGTAAACAAAGAATTCAAAAAAAATCTGGAATACACTACCTTTGGAATACACTACCT
>APFE031211719.1:0-12285 GCA_000404065.3 Pinus taeda | reverse complement strand
CATAATAGAATGAACAATAATAATAAAATTCATTTATGCACTACTTTATCGATGTGGAACCTAGTAATATAAAGGTTTAAGATAATAATAAACTAAGCACTATGTAGGATTTTTATGTTAAGTAATTTAAATTTTATGAAAAAAACCAAAATTTGTATTTAAAAAGAAATTCATAAAATGGAGTATATTTATAAAGGAAAAACAAGTAACGATTTGTTATCAAAATCTTTAAACTTTACAAATTGCATAACTTATTCCAGAGCCATTCATTAAAAAAAGTTCAAATTGAATGTAAAATTCTTTAACTGTATGAGTAAAAGCTCTACATGGTCGATAGATATTTTCCCTTTAGGGAGTCAAATTATTATCAGGGTGGAATTTGATCGTGAAACTTCCCTTTATGGCTTATTGCATGATGGATAGATATTGTCCCTTTCGGAAGTCAAATTAATATCAAGGTGGAATTTGATTGTGAAATTTCCCATCATGACTTATTTTGGTTGTTTGACCTTTTTTTCACTGACCGTGACTTATCCCCCCATTTTTTTTCTAATCTTTTGTTTTCCAATTTTACCTCTTTTTCTTCTAGTTTTGGTTTGAGGTTTGCATGCATCTATATAAGGAGTTGTAACTTTTTGGAATTTTCGACATCGGAATCCAGAGGAAAAAATTGAGGTGAAAATTTGATTTGTGTTATTTAAACTGGTGCTTAATTCATATATACAGTTAAATAACACAAATCAAGATTTCACCTCAATTTTTTTCCTTAGGCTTACAGCATCGAAAAGTCAAAAAAGTCGCACTAAAAACAACTCATTTATATAAGCTTTCATTTTGCCAAATCTTCATAGTTTTTTTACTTTAATTTAACTATATTTAAACTAGGCGACATGTATTCACTACTATGTAGCTTGTTATTTTCTCAATTAAAGTCTAACTACAATGAAGTTTTTAAGCCTTATAGGTTACATTATGTAAAGTATTATGGGAAAAATTATGGATTATAAAAACTTATTAAAAATCGCCAAAGCTAAATTGACTTTAGAACCAAGTCAAATTTACTATACCTAATTTTGTTTGAATAAATAATCATTTTTTATTTTTTTTCCACTAGAAAAAATAAAAATAAAAATAAAAATAATAAATACATCAAAAACCTTTTCTATATCTATTATTTCGAGCCCAAAGGATAATTACAATAGAGTCATACATTAGATTTAAAAATACCATGAATTATATTGACGAATAATTAATAATTATTTCTATCTTGTTCATTTTGTCAATTCTACATTTTAAATTTTAAGTGGGATAATAAATATTAAATAAAAATTACTAGCAAAAGACATTTTAGGAGAGGTTTTTGTAAATATTTTTACTATTTGTTGACAGTACTGGACCTGCCAAAATTCAGGGTATCTCCTTAGTATAAAGTCCCAACTAGACCTCACATTGTTTGGTGTAGGAGTCCCATCTAGTACAATGGCCCGATTGCCATTATCTTAGATATTTTCCTTAGCTTCTACTATTTAGCACATGAGAGTGTTTTGCTTGTAACTTCAAGAAAGTGAGGCAAGTATGTCTGGTGAGTGCGTAATGTAACTTTGTGTCTAGGTTCTCCTACTGTCAAAGGATAAAATGAAGTGAGCCTCTTAATGAGAGGGAATAGTCCCAACCCAGGAAGAAACACATGAACAACAACAAGGATTTGTCCAACATCCAGCAGAATAGTCCACAACGGATGCGACAGTCGTGAAAACCAAACTTCAAAGGATAACATGTACATTGTCCAGCGGAGTAGTCCATACTGGGGTGATGGTTGTTAAAACCAAGAAAACACAAGAATGGTTTGTCCAGTGTTTGGCGGAGTAGTCCACACAGGTGAGACAATAGTGATAAACAATACAACACATATTCAACAATGTAAGTAGTAAAATAAATGAAGTAGTTCAACTATCTTAGTATAGGTTAAACAAACATGCATTACAAACATTTAAAGACTAGTCTTACAAACATATACAAAACATGCGTGAAAACATGCTAGCCTGAGACAGGCTTCTGAATTAAGCAAAATTTCCAAGACACATCTATACACGATATATCACTAGCCCCAGTAGTGGGACATTGGAGCCACTCCTCGCTCCTCTAAGAACATAATACAAACTCTCAAGGATATGTGGGAGGATCCAAGGTGTAAAGTCCTTTGCTCATACAATGAGAGGATATATATAACCGAGGGGGATAACTGACCCTTGTGACTCTTGGACTTCCCTCATGACTGTTTGACTTCCTATGACTTTTCAACTATTGTGACTCTTCAACTTCATATGTGTGCCTCTTGGACTTTCACATTACATTTGATTAGAATGAGTATGGTCCATATAGTGATGTGGTCGAGAGAACTTATGACACAAGTTGACATGAAACTGCTGACATGTACTAGCTGATTGTGGTGTCTGTGTTGAGTTGTTGTGCTACTGAGTGATGGGTGTGCTCTCAATATAACATTTCTTCACCTCTGCATGGAAAAGTGCTCGGATTCTTCGATGGTCTTGGTCTTTGCTTGATGGTGCATGTTAATGTTTCCCTTTCGCTCATTGCTCGATGTGCTTTGTGCATTCATTCAACTGTGAGAAAGTCTTCTAGCATGCACTCCTTCTTCATCCCGTTCATAATCACACCATGTTTCATCAATGTACCTGTTCCTGTAATCACTCATGAGGAGATGACATCAAATCCAAAAATCACCTAGTCTAACATGATGCATTGTGTTCCGTTTTGGTGCAGGTGACTGGGAGAGGGATAAGGAACTAAAACTGTGCAGAGCACAACTTAGGCTGGGATGCGAGGCTTCAGAGCACTATAAGGAAAAACTGCGCAGATGTCACTGGGAGGCAGATTTGCACAATCCGAGACAACAATGACAACTGCGAGGTATAACTTAGCTGGGAGAGAGAATTGCATAGTTTATGGGAGGAAGACCAGGTAGGGTGTCGGGGAACTGCTGGGAAATTTTGCACATTTTTGAAGGTGAGGACTGGGCAGGTCATATGGGGTTCTAGTTGGGGATCTGTGCAGTTTCTCTGAGGAAGAAAAAGTAGGCAACATGAGGCACTGGCAGACATTTCTATGCATTTTTCAAGAGCAGGGTTGGATCGGGCTATGGGAGCTATTGGTCAGAACTGCGCATTTCCAAGGGACAGTGTCGGGCAGTCATTTTTGCACAGTTTCCGAGATGTGTTAAGAGCGGGGATGAGAGAGGTTTACAGTAAAAAATACATAATTTTCAGAGGGAGAGCAGAGCAAGCTAGCAGGGACCCTGCCAATCAGATCTGCGCAATTCTCAGGAACAATGCAATGACAGGTCGTAGAGGCCTGACTCATAAGCTCGGTGCAGTTTCTACAAACATTGTAGGGTAGGAAACTGGGCAACTTCTACATAGTTTTGGGGAGCAGTGCAGCCTTGGGTGAGAATGTAGTTCATATTTTCCGGAGGACCAGAAGGAGGCTTGATGAGTGATGATGCAAGAATTTTAGAGTGGAACGGACTTGGGGACAACTTCTATGCATTTCTGGGAGATAATTGGCTAGCTCACTTCCATGATTGTGCAGTGTAGGCTACCTCGGAGGACAACCTCAAGCTTTGCACAATTATATGTAGTAGAGTAGGGTCATTAAGACTAGGGTCTGGTTGAAGGAGGGTTGTCCGGTCGACATATTTTCAGGAAAAATGACTAAGTGTGAAAGCAAGTGAACTTGCGCATACATGACATTATGATCACACACTTAGCACGACTTGATGACAAGACACTTAAAAACAACAAGACAAACATGTGCTCAGTGAGACTGACTTAGAGGTTAAGAGAGACAAGTGCAACACTTGAGATAGATCTTTGAACGACCGTGACGACACTTGCACGACAATGTTTACAACTTTGTGTGTTAGTACAATCAATGTTCACAGGGCAAAAACAACTCATACACACAAAGACAAACCTTCAAAATTTCCAGAAAAAAATTGCAAGCGTGACATAGAAATAAACATGCCAAAAGACGACCGATGGTCAATCAAGAAAAAAGGTTGTAAAGGCTCGACAAGAGCTCATGAGATGAGCTTGAGTGTTTGCAACCATCAAGGGGAAAAACCAAGGAAGGCTCCAAAATTTGAATGTAGGACGAAATTTTGGAGGGCGTTGCAATCACTACAACACTATTATAGGATTGGACAAAGTGATCCGAGAAAACCCCACCATTGGTACTGAATATTTTACTAATTTTAACTATAACTAAAAAATCTAAGTAGATTCTAGTAGAAAATTTTATGTGATTAAAGCGATAAAATGTATGTAGTATGTATGTTTATATCAATTGTAGTATTATTTTTGTCGTAGTTACAATAATTTATGTTGTTAATTACTTTTTGGATAAGAAGTAGGTCAACTACATTGCATATTACACTTGTTATATTTTAACATTATAATACTATTTGGATGCCCTAGTGCAAAATATTTTATTTCAACATTAGAATATTGTCTAATTGGTACTAATGAATGAAATAATGGTAGTAATATTAAAGAAAGAAAGCATAAGTGGAACAGTAATGTCATCATAACATTAAGAGTGTGAGAATTTTACATCTAAATTGAATGATTATTATTAATTGTTTTGGAGAATAAAGATTAAATTATTTAATTTATAATAATAATAATAATAATAATAATAATTTTTAAGAATGAAGTAATAAATATTGGTCTTTAAATTAAATAAATTATTTATGCATTATTTAGTAACACCATTTCTAATTTGAAAACCAATAATTTAAAAATCATACTTGAGGAATAGAGAGTGGATGCATTATTAATTTTATATTTAGTAGAACCATTTCTAATTTGAAAACAAATAATTTAAAAAGCAGTTGGAGTAATAGAGAGTAGTGGCTTGGTGATTCAAAAATTGTGAGTGACTGGCTCAACAATACATCGCATTGTAATGCATATACTTTGAGGCACATACTTGGAGAAGCTCAAAGACTGATATCCTCTTTTGACTTATTTGTCTGTCGACATATTTACAAGGAACAGAATACGAAGGCTGATCAACTTTCAAAAGAGGCAACGCATCTACAGGATGATGACTGGCTGATCCAGGAGGAAATTGATGGTACCCACCATCAATACTACCACAGACCTTTTGTTGATCATGGACAGATTGGGCTATAAGCCCAACACTTATTGATATCATTGTAGATATTATGTTTTTATTTCCTATATCTATTTCTGCGGTTGTAAATATTACAGTTTTGGACTTGGCACATAGTACATCTCTCTCTGCATAGAGACGATACAATTTTGGTTTTATTTCCTCCTCCTTGCTGAGGAAAGTTTTGATACAAATTGGTTGATGGCTGGCTCCTTGCAAGGAGCAATAGTGATTAGCAGTTAAGTTATTTCTGGACAGTTTCTTGTATCTTGACAGGCAATCTTACCTCCTTATGAATATGCCATGGCATCTACAAAATGTAATTTCTTATATATTAATAGAAATTATGACTTTTTCCATGGGAAAAAAAAATAGAGAGTAGTGGTACTTGAATGATAGCATGGTTCTCAAACCCTTTCACACTTGATAAGTGCTGATTTGAAATTATTAGCATGGTTGGGCCATAGCTCCCTTGAGACATCACAAAGACAATTATGATTTTTGGTATGCCATTGTAAATCTAGGTGTTGAGTTCTCAACTTGGCTAGTGGTGGTACTCTTTTGTCAATACAAGCAACATTTTTATTAAATAAGTCTTCCACTTAGCCTATCATATATGCCTTTGTCAATACATGTGTTTTTATACAAGTCTCCACTCAACAATTGTAGGATCTTGTCAATGCAATTGTTATATGGTATATAGGTATTAACCATTTTATTTCATTATGTCTAGTGGTGAGATGAAGTGTTTATGATAAAGATAGATCCTTTCTTTAAGATGAGGCTACAAGGAAATTAGCCAACAACAAATTCCAATCATTAAGAGAAACAAGTAACATTATCTATGTAAGTGGTGGAGTTGAGATCATGATTAATGTATTAAAAATTGCAAATTTGTGCAAAACAATTTTTTTCATAGTTCTTAGGCATCAAATTGACCTAACACATTGCTCAAATTCTAGGAAATAACATTCAATTTATTTCTGAAAACAATTGAAGTTAGTCTAAACATAAAGTCAAACAACAAGTTGGAGTTTTGGTCCTCATCTAGGAGGATATGATGGATGCAGAACTTCTCAAAAACCGAGGACTTGTGAATACCCATTGTAACAAAACATTCAAATATTTCAAGGGGCCCCAATGTCTTCTACTTTTTGTGTCCCAAATATGCAACCCATTCGTTGAATGCAATCCTACATTGTGGAAATTGCAACTAAGTTTACCTATCACTAGAATATCATGAGCATGGATGTCATCATCCAAGGCTCTGAAAATTGCCAAGTTATGAGCTTTTTGGGAGGGATCAACCTTTGGAATGGAAGGTATGGTAGTAAAAGGTATAATAAGCGATATCCATTGTTGAATTGTGTTGTCATGGATGTCCAAGGTACCCATTGGTGATCAACATAAAGATTGCATCCTCCTTAAGAAAAGGCTTGTCATGGATGCTTTAACTTGAATGCTTTTAATATACATCAGTGGAGTGCACTATTTGGAAGTTCCAATGGACAATAAGCCCCAGAAGCAAAGCAAGCCCAACGTCTAAAATACCTAGTGGTGTGGTCAAGATGCCTTGCATTTGTTGTGGTAAATGAATGGGAAGATCAATGATTTTTCTGACAAGACCATCATCATCTGACCATACTTGTCATGTTGTTTCTAACAATAGTTGGCACACCACATAACTCCTCTTAGCTGCAAGATATGCCTTCTCAAAGTTGAAGCCCCACAAGTGTGGTCAAGGTGACCCAAATGAATGGTAAAAGAAACTCTAAGATTAGTCCAATATTGGATTTAAAAATTTATAAAATTAAGCTATGTTGATTTTCAGGTTCAAATTATCATGAGTCTTGGCAATTACAAAAGGGTCTCCATCTCACCCTTTTTTTTGATCAATTCGACCCCTAAAAAGGAGGAATTTACAATTTGAAATGGCTTAAAAAAGAGGTTTTACATTGGCTCCATAACTTAAGGATGTTTTAGGGCATGCCAACCATCATTTAATGCCACTCCTTCTAGTATATATAAGGGCACTCGGTTTCCCTCCAAATGCATCAATTTTCTTGCTTTATCCAATGTAAATTACTTTGATTTGTCTGAGGCCATGGGAAACATTGATTATTTAAAAAGGAGGCCAAGTTTCTAATGGTTCCAGGCTTAAATGTTTTATCCTTTTGTATTTGGTGATTCGTTGGTTTCCGAGTCCTGATATGAGGTTAGGACTGAAGTTATTTGATTAGGTTGAAGTTAAGAGTTATATTAGCCCTGAGACAAAGCAAAGTAAGAGGCAAAATATTAGGCTATTCTGAGGTCAAATATGAGGCATTTTTGAGGATGAGTCTGAGGTTGTTTTGAGGTCATTTTGAGGTCGCATCTAAGGCAATTAGGTCAAATTTTTGAAGGTAGTTTTGAGCTCAAGTTAGAATTATTTTGATCATAGAGTTTTGGCTACAAAGAAGGTGTTGTTGAGGCCGTATTCTGAGGTCACTTTGAGCTATAGTCTAAGCATGCTTGAGGATGAAGTGATGCCTATTCAATCCACTGTTTTTAGAGCATCTTATGACTTGATGTGTAATATTTGTTCTATATGCTCATGTATTGAAGGGCATTTTACTAAGAAGTGTTGTAGGAGTGAAGTATAATAGAGGATTCCCTTAAATGGTTATACTAGATATATTATTATTGTTACATGATATCTGAAAAGCTTAGAGCTATTGTGTACCCTAATCGGTGCTCTTTAGAACTTATTTAACATTCAATGGAATGATAGGTTTATAATGCATACATGATGTCGTAAATGGTATGTTAGGACCACCAAAAATTAAAATTGAAGTTGTTTGGTCATTTAAGTTTATTTCTTTTTCTAGGGGTCTTGGATTTGTATGTTTACTTATTACTAGGGGTCTTTTGCTAGGGGTCTTGAGCCACTTGATTTGGAAGGTTGAAGCTTAATACTAGTATTAGACAAAGTTTATGTCGAACATAATTGTGTACTTAATGAAGTTTTGAGTTGGTATAAGGTTTAAAATTACTGTAGGTTAAGAGGACAATGTTTGTATTGATGATTGGATGTGTGAGATGTTTGCTCATAATGTACTGCTCAGTATATTGAGTAGAATTGTTGATTGAGAGAGAGGTTGTATTGAAAAAAGTGTTTTTCTTGCATGCTATATTGTAGAGATTTATTGCTACCTCATATTTGAGGAATTGAGGCTGGTCCAATACATTTACCTAGTCTTATATTTTGGTGTCCTATTGATATGTATTACAAACTTGAAGGTTTATGGAAAATTTGCAAGTAAATTTTTATGTCTTTTAAGAAATGGATCAATTTGCAAAGGTACATAAATTAATGGTTTTAAAATCACTTTGCAGTATACAAAAAGAGAAAAATATACCATACACATCAACACAAGACAACAAAATGATAAAGGAGTTCACCCCTCTTGGGCTACTGATCAAGTGCTCAAAATTATGCTAAAAAATTAAAAGTGTTAGAATCTTGTCAAACTCAGCTTCAGATTGAAGAGCTCTTCATTCTAAATCCAAGGGTGCAAACGACACTCAAAACTGAGTTTGTATGCAGAAGTTAAAGCAAGTCAAAGTTCAAGTTTGACTTGCCCACATGATAGGATTAGGATGATGTGGCAAGTATTTAGCGAATAAGGAGGCGCCAAGTGGAAGCCCACCATTGGCTCTCACAAAATCGCATATCGCAGCGGTAGGCAGAAAAGGTGTTTCAAATTGGCCCTTGGCAGGTTGAGGGTTTTGATGCGATGAGGCAACCACAAATCACAATCACAATCAGTGAAGGGGGGAACAGGTATCAGCCCCAACACCGACGCAGTTTGAGTTCTGGATGTGATACATCATTGTGTTGCAATTTTTTGTTCCGGTGGGTCTGTGATATCGCATCGCAAATGTTTCGTTGTGTTAAAGAGCCCATAGCCAATTATCGAATTCAACAAGCGATAAGACCCGAGACGCGATGGTTCTTTATGCCACAGTTTAATATTCCTTTGAGTCTGCCTATATCGCATTGCAGTGTTCCATCACTGAAACAAGACCTTCCACCCATTTGAACTCACCGATTGCGATTTGCGATGGTGCGGAGAAATTGTTTCCTGGTTAGCAGATTTTGGGGCTAAAATGTAGTTTTCTGCTCGTTTTAGAGCATTTTGTGGAACAATTAGTGGAGAAAATGGGAAAAGTCTTAACTTCTTCATTTGTTATCCAAATTAGATGCAAAAAGAGGCTGGATGGGCATTTTTTAGGATGTTGAACTCAATGAGACATGTTTTAGAGGCATATGAGCATTGTAAACACACTTTTGATGTAATTTGAGCATAATAGAGAGGCCCAAGCCATTGGAAGCTGGACCAAGGAGATGTATCCCAAGAGGGTGAACTCCTTTATCATGTTCTTTTTGTGTGTTGTATATTGATGTTCATTGTTGTTATATTGTTGTTGTTCAACATATGTTTTTATATTAAATTGTTTATAACATTTACTTAAGAAACTCTCATGGGAATCTGTTAATGGAAAAAGTTTTTGAATCCTTAAGCACTTGAAAAGAAAATGATAAGCATCTTAGGTTTATTTCTGAATGGGGAATTAGCACAACATTACTAATTTGCTCAATTTCAGATCAAGTTTTGTATCAGAGCACTGATTTTGATTACTAGATTTTCTTTGTGAAAGAAGGATTTAATTGTTTGCAAGTTTATGTCATGCTCACAAGGTTAAAGCTCAAAAGAGGTGAAGGAAAGCTGGTTGAAAGCCCTGAAATTGGGTCAAAGGGAAGAAGAGCAAGGTTTCCAATGTATTCTACACCAGTTCAGCCTCAAGTTGCAGAAGTTGTAGTTGAGATTCCAATACTAGTACAACCTCAAGTTGTAGTCGAGTCTTCGGAGACCATATATCATGAAGGAGAACCTATCATGACAAAAGACGAGATGACCTTTAGAAAGAATTTCTTTGATATGACAGAGATGGTTAAGGTCCTCTATGAAGAGAGGAACAACAAACTACAAGGAGAAAGTTCCAAGCCTCCCAGTGGAGAAGGCTATTCAGGAGGAGGTAATGGAAAAGAAGATAATGGAAAAGGAAATAATGGGAATGGAGACAAGCCTCCACCATCTCTACCATATTCTTCGTCTTCTTCTTCAAAACCATCTTCAAACTCTTCCACAAACACCACAGTTACTCATACTCATAATCATTCTTCAAAAGGGGTTAGTAAATCACCTTTTCTAAAGCTTGATGTTAAATTCGAGTTGCCTATGTACAATGGAGAAGTTAATGTAGAGAAGTTGGATAACTAGATTTGTCAGTTGGAGGTGTATTGTAGAATTCAGAACCTTTAAGAGGATGAAATTAAGATTTAGTTGGCTTCATTCAGAATGGAGGGTGCGACACTTGTATGCTGGGAATCAAGGACTCAAGACGAGATTAAGAAACATGGTAAGCTATATATTACTTGGTTTGATTTCATTGCTGCTATAAAAAGGAAGTTCTATCCTTTAGCTCATATGCAAAAAGGCATTAAGAATTGGAAAATTTTCAGACAGTTGAAAGGTCAAAATGTGCAAGAGTATACTCAAGAGTTTAGGAAAAGAGCTCTTATGCTAGGAGTAGACTTACAGTCACAAGATACCTTGTTGAAATACATAAGAGGGTTGCATAGCTATCTTCGACATACCATTATTATGTTCAGTCCCACGAATCTTGTTGAGGTATGTGTTCAAGATACACACCTCGAAGCAAGAGGGAAAAATATACAGGAAGAAGGTAAGAAGAAGCCATTTTAGAGTGTTGAAAAAGGGAAGAAGTTTAAAGGAAAGAAGAAGAAAAATGCTTCTGCTAAGAAAGAAGGGGAGAGACCCATGTGCAAGAATTGTTCCAAGGAAGGACATGATGAAGCACATTGTTGGAAGCTTCATCCATAATTGCGACCGAAGAAATTCAACAATAAAGGGAAATGGGAGACCAATGTTGCTACACAACAAGACTTGGGTTCAGACTCAGGGGATTAAACAAAAATCGCAACCACAGTCACCAAAGGAAAAGCTGTGGCAAAATCAAGCAAAGAGTTCAGCAAAAAGGCAGTCGTAGCAAGTACTAGTGCAACAAATAACTCTCACAACATTTCAAATGAAGAAAACTGAATTGAGTTGTTCCATATCCGAGTTATTTCCAAGCATAGAAAAATCGATACATTGTTTGACAGTGGATCTCAAGCCAACTTAATTTCTACATATTTAGTCAATAAATTGAATTTAGAAACCATGCCTCATCATAAACCGTATCCGTTGGGTTGGATAACCAAGGATGCCAATTTGTAGGTCACATAGAAATGCGTTTTCAGATTTGCAATCATTTCCAATTTCATTGATGAAGTTGAATTAGACGTTGTGCCATTGGATATCTCGGGAATTGTGTTGGGAATCTGTATTTGTATGACAGGAAGGATGTTTTCCACAGATTTGAGAACAAATATCATTTGTTCAAAGATGGAGTCAAGTAAATTGTGAGATCCCATCACAGGAAACTTAATCTGTCTTTGGCAAGCACAGGTGAAATGAAACGACTGGTTAATTCTAGCAAGTGTCTCGTGCTCCTCATGATCAAGCGGAAGAATAACACTGAGCAGGAATCCTTTGCAGGTTGTGATGTGACGCTGAAAGCTGAATTGGTTGATGTGGTCAATCAATATGGGGAAATTTTTCAAGAACCAAAGGGACTGCCACCAAAAAGATGAATTCAACAGGAAATTCAACTACAACAAGACCGTCCACTCCCAAATCTTGGTATGTATCAAATGTCAATTATAGAAAGTTTAAATATTAAAAAACAAGTCTATGAATTGTTAGACAAAGGAGTAATTGGTCCTTCTACTTCGCCATGTGGTTCACAATTGTATTGGTACCCAAGAAATATGGAACTTGGCACGTGTGTGTAGATTATCAAGATTTAAATAAGATCACAATAAAGAATTGATACCCACTACCCAAAATAGATGATTTGCTAGATCAGTTGAAAAATGCAAATTATTTTACTAAATTAGGCTTGAGAAATGGATATCATCAA
>APFE031211712.1:0-14165 GCA_000404065.3 Pinus taeda | reverse complement strand
TCTCAAAAAAGTATATATAAATTTTATATAATTATAATTTTATAATATATATAAATTATAATTATATATAAAAAAATTATTATTATATAAAAAAATTTATTAAAAGAGCGAACAAAAAAAAGAAGAGAATATTTGAAAAATATATATAGGAGAAATAAGTGATATTTTATAATAAAAATAGCTCTAGTTGACATATTGTTTACGTAAAAGCATAAAGGAAAAAATGGAGACTAGTAATGAAAGGTTTCCTGAAACCTGTAGTACATGTGTTTGCACACTATTTAACATTAAAGGATCACTCGCAGGAAGAGACATCATAATCTCTATCAGTCCTACTGAAGGAAGTAATTATGTTAGTCCTAAATGTGCTAATCAATTGGTGATTCCTGAATCAAATATAGTTGAAACAAATTTTTTTGGCAAACAATATGATATAAGCAATTTACACCTAAATATTGGAGATTATACTTTTACCTCACAATTCACCGTGCAAACCCTATCTTTTAACGATAGTGACATTGTTTTGGGATCAGCATGGATGAAAACTCTAGGTTCCTTTATTCTAAATACTAAGAAAAAGTTTTTAACATTTTCTTACAAGAAGAAAATAACACTCCAAGATTTTACACTGAAACCTAATTCAGTAACGCCAGAAGATATATCGGATATTTCAAAAGTAATTTCTCATGAAGGTAAAAAAGTATTACAAAATATGCAAAATGAAATTGACAAAATCACTATTGACAAAAATGAAGAAGTTTCTCGACTTAAAAACCATAGTGAAAAATTGCTAACGCAAATTAAGATACTTAAGAAGGATAAGAAGTCATTAGAATACCAGGTACAACAACTTATCAAGAAGGAAGCATCAAATGTAGGAATTCAAGTTGATGACAAAACAACAAATACCGATTCAGTGAATGTCACAACTCAGGAAGAAGATAAGGAAGTTGAAGAAAAGACGCGCGTGGATGTTGCAATTCAAACGATGAACATCCCCAGTGAATATTTCGTAGCAAACTCAACAACAACTTCGCCAGAAGAAAATATAAAAATTGCCGCATGCCCAGTAAGGAAAAATCAAACAAAAAAAGGTTCCATATTGGCATCCGAATCATGAGAACAGACGAATCAACCATGCTACATATTTGAACAAGTCAGAACCGAAACAACAAACTGATGTTCCGGATAATAGTGATGTAATCTCAATCCAGTCTTATGCTAACAAGTCGTTACAAAATTCCAGTGATCAGAATGCTATACAAAAGATTAATCTGAGATGGTTTGATCCCTTCTCAGTGTGACAATTTTGTTTGTCACTAAGAAGATCATATCAACTTGTATCGACGAGGATGACTATTCCAAAACAGAAAGACTTTCAAAGCCGAAAAAGAGATCAAGCCTTTTTTTATCGACAAGCTTTGAGGACAAAGCTTTTTGAGGAAGGAGGCAATGTAAGAATAAAATATATAAATATAAAATATATGTAAAAGATAATAATCTAAATAATAGTTAAGTTAAGCTAATAATTAGGGTTGAAGGGGCATGTTAATAGGACATGACTCTTCATGAAGAGACACTTGCGGATATATAAGCAGCTTTTGTTCTCATTGTAAATCATTATCATTCTTATTCTTATTCATATATTTAATATAATATCTATATCCTTAATGGATATCTTGATATTCCAAGTCTTTTGGAGTAAGTAATTTATAGAAGGAACTTTGTTCGCTTCAGCATTGTGCTCAAGAAAGGAAACTTTTGAATGAAAGGTTACAAAAGGAACCTATCCCAGGGAATAAAGAATGCACTAAAGCTGTTCATAGGACCAAAGAAAGAATCCACAGAATTCAGCCTCTGAGTCCAATACAAGAAAGCTGGAAAAAGGTAATCATGACAGACGCCAGTAATATTGGATGGGGAGCTGTTCTTTGCCAAGAAAATCAGAGAAAACGAAAGAACAACTAGAGATCTGCCAATATGCCTCTGGATTATGGTCTACAACTCAGACAAATTGGGCAAGCCTAAAAAAAAAACTCAGAGCAATCTATCGAGGAATTGAAAAGTTCAAAGACTTTGTTATCTATACAAAGTTTTTAGTAAAAACTGATTGTCAGGTATTAAAGTTTGCCATCCAAAAATGTGATTTTGAAGATGCTGCAATGATAAGATGGATGATGACACTCAGTCAATATAATTTTGAAATCGAATTCATCTCTAGGGAATTCTTGGAAAAAAATTCTATCCATATTTTATCCCGTAATTTCATAAGAAGAGCCGAAGATTTTGTTGAAATAGAAACCACTCATGGATGGGTCAGATATAACAATATTAGTCGTACCATGCTATTTGATCATGATGATGAATGGTACTCGGTAAAAGAAATAAGGTGGAGAGAAGGTATTCCCAATCTCTGGACTTGGGATGATCAAGAAGTCGAAAATGATCTGGCTGTTCAAGAACTTGATTATTTGGCTCATATTGGAAACTTTTCTTATGAAATTTATTATGAAGATGATAACAGAATTGGAAATTGCAGACTCACAATTAAACAATTCAACCATCCTTTTAGAGGAACTGATTTTGATCCAGAAAGACAAAAGTCTGCCTTCTTCCAGATGATGAATTTAGAAAATATCTCATCCAATTTCTTCTATCATCTCCAATTTGACTTTAGCTATGAAGATTGGCCAACAGAAAGAATGAATCAAGAAGATCCTTTCCATAATTGGTTTGAAGATTGGTGGAAAATCTATGGTCTCAGTGCTGTCCTTACAATGCCCTATTAGTTCACCCGATTAAAGATTGATGGTTTTTCTGCACCTGGCTCACTCCATACTAGAGTTTTGTATAAAAGTCTTAAAGATCTCATTGAAATAGAAGATATTGCTTTCTTAAATGCAATGAGGAGATGCGGTCATACTCATTGGTTTGTGAGCCAAAGGATTTGTGCAAGACAACTTGTCTCAAGTAATGATGGAACCAGAATGGAATACAATGACTTTCACCAACAATCAGATCTGGAGAATAATCCTTTTGAAGAAGTTAACTTTCTTCAACCACCAGAAGATCATGAAAATCAGATTTGGGAATCTGAAAAGGACGTTACGGTTCAATTATTTTCCACACATCTCATAGATCATTTCAGACATAGTTATTATACTCATCCACAAGTGTCATTTTTTGTACTGTAAAGTCTTTCTGACCGACAATGGTGTTAGACGTTTCTTTCATAGGTTCGTCATAAAAGAATCTCCATTTTGTACACACCAACACTTAGTACTAGATATGTCTGGGAATCTCTGCGTGGATGTCATTTCAATGTTACCTGAAAGTAATGATTCCTGACATTTTACTTTCTTTATGTCACCTAATAACTGTAAGGATTGTGATACCCTTGCATGAGACCATCAAATCCTTCTTTTTCGGATGAATTACTTTATAAAAGATTTGATTTCCTTGCACGAAGGATCAATCTGAAGGTATCTTTACTTTTGAGTCATGGATTTCACGAGGGAGGGTTTTTTCCCATGGATTCAGTTATTTAAAGGAGGAGAATGCCCAGGTAAGGTGGCATTCGAGTCAAGTCTAGAGTGAAGATCTAGGAAGCTTGTGTCTCTATGTGCGAGCATAGGGAAGAACCTAAAGTGGTCGGATCTTTTAGGATATGTGTCTGTGTCTGTGTTGATCTTTAGACTGAGTCTGCTTTGTATTTTTGGAGAAAATTCTGGAGTCACAAGAGGAGATGGAATAGTAACAGGATTGGATTCCATCTTTTCTGCTACAAAATTATCAACATTTAGAATCCTCTTCTGCCTAGCCTGATTTAAGAATTTTTTCTCAAGGACTCCTCTATTTGATTAGAGGAAGGATAATACCATTCATAAAAGGAAATCCATTGATTGTTGGATTTCATCTATTTTTTTCATTCCTTATTTTTTTGATTGTCGAAAATTTTCCTTTCTTCTTTAGGCAACAATCTGAGTTCTTCAACATATCTATTTTCAGATTTATGAGTGAAAATGTCCCAATTAAACATTTTGTTCTTCCATTGATTGTCAGGATCATATGGACTAATTCCTTTACAGATTTTCAGAAAGGCAGAAATTCATTGTCTGAAGGAATTTCCATGTGCCTTGGAATTTTATTTTTGGGATTTTTGCTGTAGGATGGAATTTTTGATCCATCCGTGAATCCTAAACCCTGATGGATGTTTTTCTGTGTTGACTGAATAATTATTTCTTCATGAATGTTGAAGAAATTTGTCTTAGTATATTCTTCTTCAGATTTACTTTTGTTTGGTATAAAAGTAATCATATTTATCCTCCTTTTGTCTTCTTCAATATTGCCATGTGGATTTGGTGGTTGCGAGGAGAATTGATAGAAGGTTTTAGATTAGTGAGGATGGCCACAAACAACAGCTAGGGAGTTACCAGAGGAAGCAATTTCACTCAGAACTAACTTTTTTACAGTGTTTTGAAATGTAGGATCAACTGAGGATGTGGGAGTAGTATTTACAGATATAGAAATATTAACAGAAGGTCCACCACGCTCGATTCGTGACTCTGGAAAAACGGTATGGACATTACCATCCTTGGCGGTAAAAATTATGGAGGAATTTACAGGAGATGGTCGAGTAGGCTTTCTGATGGATTCCCACTTTGTAACCCATTCGGAAGGACGTTTTAGTTCAGATCGAGGAATCATCTGAGGAGCAATAAGATTCATTCCATAATCATGGGTAATCAAAGTGGTGAATTCTGATTGTGATGAGACTGACTTAACCATAGGAGTAGTTTTTTTGTAGAATTTGACTATAGAGGACCACCAGATGGCTATTTTTTTACTATCATCATCAAAATCATCATAACCATGTGTTTGCAATCCTAACATCAAAGCATTTATAGCATTTGGATCTGTTAATGCTATGGAGAAATTAGGAAAGCATGACCATGAGGTTGGGCCATAGGCAAGAGTCCCTTGACATCCACCAATAAGGGCCTTAGAAAAAGTTCTCCATCTCCGATCAAAAACACAAGAGAAAAAGGCAACATCTTGACCTTTTCTGTGTAGAGGCTGAATACCTATTTGGACATGGCCAACATGGGCAAAATTATATCCTTCTTTTCTAGCAGCGTCAAACTCGGGTTGATTTATAATATTTAGAGAATGAAGTATATTGTTATTAGAAGTCGTTTGCAAGACTTCCTCCTTGACCTTATATCTCCAGAACTGGATGGAGTCCAGTAATCTTAAATTCTTATAAACATTTTTGGGGTCTACTTTTGGAAGAGTCCAGGAATCAGATGCAATAGGTTCTGAAAATAGATTAACAGACTTATCAAGGACTATAGATTTTGTAACATCTAAATTTCTTTTCTCGATATTTGCTTCTTGTTCTTTTAGAATTTCTTCAAATGACTTATCACCGAATTCATGGCGAGAACTAGATGCAGATAAAGAATCCATAATATCCTGAAGAAAATATAAGTATAGCAGAAGATAATTGACTTATGCAGCTTCAGAGTAAGGACATAAATCTTCAAAACGCTGTGTACCAACTTTATCAGTATTACGATCGCAAACATAACAGGTTTCGCGACTCCTCTTGGAAAGAAGTTCTAATCTCCTAGTCTTCAAATGCCATAGACGCCTCTTTGGCTTGATCGGCAACAGACATTATCAAAACTCAAACAAACTCAGATGTTCCCAAATAGGATGGTCAAAAGAAATACAACTTAGCTCTGATACCATTTTATTATTGATAGAAGCTGGTAATTACAAGATTTAGAAGAACAACACGATCTTTACTGAGATAGACTACTGTGGCATTAAACAGATGAATATCCTTGCATAGCAAGTGAAATCTGTAGGCTCCCTGGCTCACAAAGCAGACTCAGTCTAAAGGTCAACACAAACACAAACACATATCCTAAAAGATCCGGCCACTTTAGGTTCTTCCCTATGCTCGCATATAGAGACGCAGGCTTCTCAGGTCTTCACTCTAGACTTGACTCGAATGCCCCCTTACGTGGGCATTAATACGTATAACTCAAAAGCCACAGATTGTCCTATTTACCTAGAGTTATTTTTGGACTAGGTAATGGATTTACAGTATCTACTGATACCTGAGAAATTTGCTAAATGAGAGATGGGAGCTTCTCCTTGCTACTTCTCATAATCATTCGGAACTTCTTTGAATGAGAAACTAAGTCACCATGTTCATGTTCATGTTCGAGTTATGCGACTTTGAAATTCAAATAAAGTTCGACTTTGAAAAAAGTCATATAAAATCACAATTATATACACATTGAGATATATGCAAGTTGCGACAATATCAGAAAATAAAACTATACTTCAGAAAATGTTATAAATCGATGTATAAACAATATTGAAAAAATAGATCACAAGTATTATTCTATGTCTTCTTCTCCTTTATCATCCATCCCATCATGTTTATATATTATCACACCAAACTACTTTTACATAAAACCATACTTCAGAAAATGTTATAAATCGATGTATAAACGATATTGCAAAAACGGATCACAATTACTATTCCGTCTTTTTCTCCTTTATCATCCATCCTGTCATGTTTATATATTATCACACCAAACTACTTTTATTCTGGGGAATGTTTTATCACACTAGTTAAAACTTAATGATGGATTTGTAAAAACTCTTTAAACATTAGAAGGTAGGATTATCTCACTTATTATTTTATGCCATCTTCTCCTTCGACATCCATACCATCATGTTTATATATTATCACACCAACCTACTTTACTTCAGGAAATGTTTTATCACACACTTTACGATGGATGCATAAAACTCTATAAACATTAGAAGATAGGATTATAGATTGTGTACGGTAAGTGTGAGGACCATTTTAACGCATTTCCGAGAACACTTTCAAACAGAATCATTGCAACTTATACCATCAATGATTTTTCTATTGGTGGGATAATTGGTAACTTGGATGCCATTCCAGTTCTGCCATCGGTCCATAAATAACATGAACTCATTCACCATTGCAATGCAAGACCATACACATATTATGCTTTTAGGGTTGGTATTTTTGCTGGTGTAAATTTATTTTTGTTTTTTAATTATAAACTGTGAAAAAATCCCAAATCACAAAAAAATCTGCCAAAAAAAAACAAAACTTGACATGAACCTAAATGAATGTGTGGCGAATTTATTGATTTTGTTTGAGTTGGTGAACTTATTTGGGTTCGAGTTCGATACAGGTTCGAGTTCGTCTTCAAATTCTATGAACCAAATCGAATAAGTTCAAATTGGGTTGAAGTTTGGCGAATTTCAAATCTGAAGGATTTTATTCGCCGAACACAGTGACTTAGATGGGAAATGGGCGTGTCGGTGGAGCATATTTACCAAGTAGGTGGTTGGTAGCCAGCTGAACTGAATTTAGTCATGATCTGTACTCAACTGATTAAGATTTTGTAATTCCATGTTTCATAGCAGCAAATTAGCTGTGTTAATTTAGGGACTGTAGATATAGGAAGCTATATATAGAATAGTTATTCCACAAACTTCTGTATTTGTATGAAGATACAGTCCACCCTTATTCTTGATTGCGCAATTCTAGAAGAAGATTTTGGGAAATAAGTATTTGGAAGTATTTGTTTATTTATTTTGAGACATACTTGCTCCACTCTTTCTAAACCCTAACTAATGTGAGGAAGTCTGATTCAGTCTAGCAGGAGTCCATTTTTTGTCACTGAATCAGTTTGGTCTGCCTAATCTAATGTTTTAAAGAAAAATATTTGTTTTACAATGCTCCAAATTTAGGCTTCATAAATGAGTAGTAATTGGTTTTGCTTGATATTTTTTGCTGCTTTTAACTACTCTTGATATGATGTCACTTATGGTAATTGGAGAGCTCAGCGTAATTGCGGTCCATGTCATGGTTTTTAGGATAACTTGTTAAACTAGTGGGAAATACCATCTTTTTCTCTTAATTTTGAGATGTTTTCGCAATGGTGACACAATCTTTCCAGATGTCAAGGTTTGATATAATTTAATGTTGATGCTTGTACATATACATCTTGGTTTCCATTTTGTTTTGTGGACTAGAGCTTTCATGGTTGATTTTCATTGTTGTAGAATCATGGCACTATCAAAGAAGCTCACCACAGTAGATGAGCAGATTTCGTGTGATCATTCCTACCTGAGTAAGGTAAATGTTTGTTCCTTTTCTCACAACGCCAGCAATGTCTATTAGATTAAATGCTAAAAATGCAAAATAGATAATTTGAGGGTTACTATTACTAGCCTCTGTAGAGGATTTTAGTAGTATTGGGTTTTTGACTTTTTTTTATGCTTTCAAGTGTGTTTACTCAAGGTTTTTGGGTGTTCATCATGGCTTAGGTGGGGAGAGAGCGTTCAAGATTTGACATAGATGATTTTGATACTGTTCCCCAGAAGTTCACAAATATGTAACAAATGATGTAAATCATCTTCAAGACTCGCTTATATTCATTACTTTCTATGTGAATTGATAGTCTGTTAACAATAGTACTGTGGCTGAGTCCAGAAAGGATATATCTCGGTATTATCACTTGACATGCCATCAAAAAAATCTCAAATTTCTCGATGTCTAGTCTTGATTTTGATTATGAATGCGACTTTTAGTTGTGACATTTGAGCACCTCGAGTGAACTACAAAGTTGCATGTTTCTCAGTAGTGTATAGGCAATGCTTTTGGGATTACTTATATTTTTAGATGTGTTATGCTATTTTTTGGCTTCAATTTCATAATATTGGTGTTGGCAGTCCACACCTTTTCCGGAAGTTATTACCTCCAGTTGAAAGTGGATGTAGTACCCTTTAAATTCTGTGAGCTAATGTATAAGGATCAAACAGACTGTTCACTTGTCTTGTGTGGAGCTTCCTCCCCATAAAGAAACCCTGAGCTCAAAATTAAAAAAAATTCAGACTCCCTAGAGTCTGAATAATATGTGGGATTATTGCATTATAGTGGTTGAGTTTAATTTGTTCTATTGCCATGCATTATAACTGAGCATGAGTTTAATACATGCTCAATTTTTCATGTGTATATTTTGTAAATGCTCTACTACACTCCGAATCTTGAGTAATTGTACTAGATATTGTCGGCAAAATTTTGGTCATTTGAGGTTAAATGTTATTTCTGTAAGTACTGATGACTGTCATTTTATTTGATGTAATTTGCAATTGTTTCATATTTCTAACTAATTGTTGATATTGCACAAAATGTTCAATTTGAATTGAAACTTTTGACCCAATTTTTTAGTACTATTTTGTTGTGGCCATTCTAGCGATGTATCGTGAATCATCTCCAATTGCTATTTAGTTATGGTCATATTTATGGACATTCTTGATGCTACACAAGCAAGTTTTCAAGTTTGATGTGTTGAAGACAAGTGTAACTAGGTTCGGTATTTTTCAATATAATTTTGATCTTTGTACTTGTCAAGAACAAGAAATATTATTTTTATAAATGATATGAATGAGTTTCTTGCTCGTTTTGTAGGTCTAGGAAAGTCAAAGAGTCAAAATTATGTTAAAGAGCTTCTGTTGAGCGTTTATGTAATGTACATGGGTCAACCTAGTGTCAAGTAGCCCTCCAAGACAAGCACCATCCTTCAAAGAAGAACACTGCTAGAAAAACGATGTAAATCTCAAGTCATGTCGGCCTACAAATGAATTAAAAGGACAATCATGTCAGCTCAGTTAAAGACACCGGTTCACATTTATGTCAGCTTATTTATGGAAGCATAACCACTATATATACCCCATTAGGGTCTGCGGAAAAGAGCAAGGAAAAAACCTTGGATAAGGCTCTGAAATCTTGGATGGGTACATGACAGATTCTTGGATCGGTGCAGGACAGTTAGCTGCAGTCTCGGTGATATTTACAGTGAAGTCTTTGCATATCTCTCTACTTTTTCGGCCTAGTCACAGGGTCATAATAATAGTTTCAGCATTCATAAGGATCTTGGTGAAGTATATATATATCATAGACAGTCATCACTATAATCATTATATCAATCATGATCCTAATGAAGATGAAGATCTCGGTTATAATCCTAGTGAAGATAAGGTCATGATGCAGATCTTGGTGCATTGGTGAAGACATGTTATCAAAGTCATGACGAAGACAAGGTAGAGATCTCATTGACATGATGGTAACCTCAGTAAGAGTGCAACTATGATTTCAGTGAAGGCAGAGCTATGATAAGACAGTCATGATCTCAGTGAGTCTAGGAGCAAACCTCATGAAGATCTCAGTGGTATGGTGAAGACCTCAGTGAAAGTGCAGCAATGAAGATGTCGATAGTGCAACAATAATGATGATCTCAGCAGTGACAAGGAAGAAGAATGGTGTCTTGGTCTTGGAGTGGCATAGAAGGTCAAGTGTCAAGGTCTTGGTGTTCGTCAATTGGAATCTCTATAAGAAGAATTACTTGCGGGTTTTCCTCTCCAAGGGGGAGAGGTTTTGGACCTGGCAGAATGGCAACTTCTTTTCTTGTCTCTTTGTTTTTGATAGCAGTTTGATGAAGTAAACACACACTAATAATAAGAAGATCAAGCTAAGATAAATTGCAAAAAGCGCTTCACAAATTGTTATCAAGTCTAGAAGAATCTTACTAATGCTAACTGCCCTAGATTCTTCAACATGATGTTGACTGGAAATGATTTCTTCATTTGTGACGATAGAAAGGATTGATCTTTTTTAGATGTTTCGAACTGTGCTAAGAGTGGCCTAATGTTTGAGGTTGTTCTAGAGATTGCCTGTATTGCTTGTGACTCGTTACATCTCCATGCATAAACAATGTAATGGTTAATTGAGTGTGAGATGCCAAAATTTAGTTGCACTGGACATGTAACAAGAAGCACCCGAAACATAAACGAATTAGAAGAAAAGCTGATCTTTGCAAGACAACCATATGTGTGCAAATATGATTTTGGGACTTCCACGAAACACCATAATTCAAACAATAATTTAACTGAGTGTACTTTCCAATGAGTGTCTATTTTGTCTGTTCAAGAAATCGACTTTTTGCTTTGAATGCAATAGTAGTGATGAGATTGGAATTGATGAACTTAACAATTATAACACTTCCCCTTTGATTTTAAAGCAAATTACTGTTGGAAATGCGTTCATAGTTCAAACTGCATGTGCAAGAACAACAAATCTTCTTTATAAAGAATTCACTCTGGGAAGAGTAGCTACTGATCCCGATTATTTGAGAAGAGCTTTTCTCAAGTTGATCACTCTTACCAATATTCATTGCAAGAGATTTCAAGATGACAATCAGTGAGTGGAAGTGGGCATGTTAACTAGTCAGAAAATTTGTTGGACCATATTGCAATACAGATTCAGATGTGATATTGCATGTTTCAAGCCTCCACTGATTCTTTTTTTCCAAATTAGGTTTTGGAGCATACAAATCTGTTTGTTAAGAGATGGTGCAATACATTCACTTAAATCATTTCTATTCTAGCTACAAGATGAAGTGCTTTTGAGTTTTCTCTGTTCAAAAATCACAATCAAATATTGACATGTAAATGAGTGGGTTGAAGTTAGTGTATTGCAACAAAGTGAGGATCCATGTTTTTCAGGGGGTAATCTAGAGCTTGTAGGTCATAGAGTTGGTTCATGGAACAATGTTTGTATTGATGAAGCTTCACAAGACATATGTGATGGTGGTGCATTAAAACAAAAATGTAAAATGAGCATTTGCAATCCGTGGGTTTTTCCACTCTTTTGGCCAGTGCACATACAAGATTTTGTAAATGCTCTAGAGGTTGGATATAAAAGGTTACACAAATCATGTCTTGCATTGTTGCTTCACAAGGAAACATTGTTCGTAGGTTACAGATTAGGAAAGGATGGAAGAGGAGTTTTCAGAGGGTGTAGACCTTTTCCCCAAAGGTTTTATAGGTGTTATAACAGGGTACAAAATTGGATTGTAAATATCACAAGATTGATAATGACATTATACGGTAGCAAATTTGCACCAATGTGATTACCACATTCTGCACATGTTTCAAATGTTGAACAAAATATTAAGCTGTTTTATGATTCATCTTTGCTCTAATCTATAATGATAAAAGGAAATGTTTCATTAAAGGCAATATTTGAGCAATATACTCTGTTATCTTCTCCACATACTCAAAATTTGAAGAAATTTTGAAATCTCTATATGCATAAATATCAAAATACACTGTTTTAGTATATCAAAGGGGCTAACTAATTTTCTATAGAAATATTATTTTGGAATCCATAAATATTAATCCAAAAAATATATATATTCAACAATTGTGTGGTGTTTTGTGTTGTTAGAAGGATACCATCCCATGCACTGCGTTATTGATATATTTCAATTATATTATTATAAAGTGGGAACACTATCAAATTAGAAATAACAAGTTTCATTTGATCACTATCAGTTTTGGGATTTGTGTGTTTATATCTTAAAAAAAATTGAGATATGATTGAGTTGAAAGTCAACAATGGTATACAATAAGGGATTTAATCACATTCAAATTAGAAATAACAAGTTTCATTTGATCACTATCAGTTTTGGGATTTGTGTGTTTATATCTAAAATGAAATTGAGATATGATTTGGTTGAAAGTCAGCAATGGTATACAATAAGGGATTTAGTCACATTTTTTTGAGTATATATGCAATATTTGGTCTTTAAAAAATAATAAAATATGATTCAATTGGGGGTATAAAAACCTCACAAACAAAATTCAACAAAAAAATGTGAACCTTATCTAGCAGAAAGAGCACAATCATCTTTATTAGTACCTCAATTAGAATAGTACTAAAGAGGGATGCTATCGAATCAATGCGGGCAATTTGAGAAACTTAAAACTCATTTGATCATTATCCTTTTTGGGCTTTGTGTGAGCATTTAAAATATAATTGGGTTGAAGCTATTGAAATCAACAAATGAAACACGATAAAGGATATCATCACTTGTTTTCGGGGCATGTACCTGATTTTGTATTTAAAAAATATGATTGGATTGGGGGTTTGAAAATCAACAAATAAAACTCATACCCCGATCTATAACAACAATACACTTACATATATCATCCTCACACATCCAACAAAGAGAAAGGGATGTATAATAATACTTTGTTTTGTTTGCGTTTGTTTGTTAAGCATTACATTCTATATACAAGATTTTAACCCTGATTGAACTTTAGATTGGTAAGCACCGAAATGTTTAATCATGAGCAATCGTGACTTCACAATACCATAATATTTGTTGGTACAACATATCATTAAAGTAATGTGTCCAATATGAGATGTGGAATAATACTTTGTTTTGTTCCTGTTTGTTTGGTAAGTGTTACATTCTATCTACAATATTTTAACATGCATTGAACTTTAGATTGGTAAGACTCACAATGTTTAATCATGAGAAACCATGACTTCACAAAACCACAATATTTGTTGGTACAACATATCATTAAAGAAATGTGTCAAAAGAAATCTCAATTGAGACATTGTTAGTCCATAAAAACATCCAAGTTGGAGATGCTATAAATGTCTGTATTAACTTTAAATGTAACACCAATATTAGTGTGAGTTTTAGATGCATAGACATCTACATCAAAGATCTATGTTTCATAGGTAGAAATGTTTACTATTACATCTAACATTATTTATTGCCTTTTAAATGCATTTTTAGTTGTGTTATATAGATAAATGCACTTTAACATCTATATTTTTTTTGGTTATGACATTAATGTAGTCTTAGTTGCATCACATAGAAACACACAAACACTATGTACATACATCTTGTATATTAAATATATTATAAAAATATAATTTTTGTATTCATTCATTTAGAATAATATTGTGTTTTGTTTGCCTTTGTTTGGTAAGCAATACATTCTATATACAATATTTTAACATGCATTGAACTATAGATTGGTAAGAACCACAATGTTTAATCATGAACAATCGCGAATTCACAGGACCACAAGATTTGTTGATGCACCATTATCATTAAAGAAATGTGTCCAAAGAAATCTCCTTCACAAGATTTGTTGGTGCATCATCATTAGAGAAATGTGTCCAGAGACATCTTCTTAATTGAGACATTGTTAATCCATAGAAACATCCAAGTTGGAGA
>APFE031211706.1:0-10768 GCA_000404065.3 Pinus taeda | reverse complement strand
TTTATTTGAATTTCGACCCAAGTTGCACCATGAATCTCAAATAAATGTATTTTGGCCTCATGATCCCCCATTGCTTTCACTCACATCCATTCTTCGCCCTTATTCCACCACTTTTTTCCCCATGTGCCTAACCATTTCGCCCTGAGGAGTTCCAAGGACCTCTCTTAAGTCTCAGTCTTCCTTTTAGCTTGCCCAATGCACATGTCGCACGGCCAAAAGCCATGATAGCCAAAATATTACAACTTGTGTGATCTAGCGACTAGCGCGACCTCGTGACTTGATCGACCTCACGACTGGCGCAACCTCGCGACTGGTGCGACCCACGTGACCCATGACTTTGCTCATCTTACCTAGTCTCTAGGTCGCACTCCTCTCTATGTGACCACTATCACCTCTTTCCCTTGCGACCTGCCTAAAATACCTCCTCATAGCCTCTCAAACTGATTTTGTTTTTAAACACTCTCTTTTATTTTCATGCCGTCACTCTCATCATGGGATTGATTTTTCAACATGCAAAGTGATATGGATCTCGACTGCATCTCCATCTTCTCTTTTGAAGAAGATATGGCACCCCCGATTGCAAAGGTTGCCCATAAAATCTTAGGGAGAAATTCACTGGAATATATCAGTATGAGGAACTACCTATCTATGGAGACATGACCTGCAATATTAATAAGAACACGAGGCTCTCCTTGTACAACATTTATGAAGAGTTCGCCAAGCCGAACATACCAGAAACCCAGGAATACTTCCCAGTGTACCCTGAATGTCAAGAGGTCCAAGCTCCACAAGATACTGTCACACCCTCCCATTTTTCCATGTGCCGAAACCATCGATTGGATCCTGCAAAGCACAGATAGAGATTCATGGACAGTGAGGGACCATACTTTAACACCCTTACCAGTGATCTCTTCTATAGACATTGCCACTCACTACAGGCTCCATGAGAAGCAGGAAACTTTCAACACCCGATGGATATCCAGCTTCATGATGCCTACCAAAGACATCTTGAGGGAATGGTGGCAAGACGCATCTAAATTTTGGGTTAGGACAGATCATGTGTACATATCGGACGATCTGAGAAAGGTTTATTAACTGATCATTGCCATGTTATGCCGCATGTATGGAAAAGAAGATTGTGATGTATTCCATGGTACCTGGATCCCTCTCATGTACGTTTTCACCACCTGTGGAACAATCTTCAATTGGGCGAGCATTCTTGTGTCGGCCCTGAGGAAAAACATCATTGCAGCAAAGCAGCTAGAGCTAGAGCAACCACCAGAATTATACATAGCTTCATACCTCCTAGATTTTGTGTGTGCAAGATGTTAGTTTGACAACTAGAGCTATAATTGGGATACATCCTCAACCAATCCAGTGAACCACCACTATAAGATCTTTTGGGACACCGCCTATAAGGGTATGTTCAATGTCATTTATGAGTCTTTTATTGCCTAACTATACTAGCGACTATTCAGAGAAGAGTCATCGTGCATGTCGAAGAGGGCCATGGAAACCATTGCCAAGGTGGCACATTGGTTCCCCATCTATGAAGGTACGTTCATTAGAGTTTTCACTTCCCATAAGGCCCACATGCTCTGCCCAGGTTCGTCCTAGATAAATTACTCCTGCGAGAAGCATGCTACCAAATAACGCAATGTTTCTCGAGGGTACTAAGCAAAGGTAAGAAGAAACCATGGTCGACTTTCCCGCTCGTCATCAAAGCATATGTAGTTGAGAAATTCAGGCAAGTAGAGGCTTAGGCTAAAGCTTTGAAGGGTAGTCACTTTGTAACCCTAAAATATCATACGTATGACCTTGAGAAAGTTGTGGCTACTATGTTGGGAACGGGTCCCTTGGGATCAATTTTGGGGTTAAAAGCCCAAGTTTTGGGGCTAAAGACCCAAGTTTTGTGTAAAGAATGTAAATTATCTGCATTTTGTGCCATGGAGCGTGAAGATGTAAAGAGTTACTAAGGGTTTTCCGCCCTTCTTTTGTATAAGTCATGTCAGCTTTAGAGATCTACCCATGGTCTGCGGACCATGGGATTGTATAAAAAGGGAGTCTTAGAAGAGTCTAAGGCAATGGATTTTAGTGGAGTCTTGTTTTGTTTTATGTATGGGTATGTGAGAGCTAGGAGCGAAGAGTCTTAACGAAGGAAGAGGCTTTGCAGCTGAGTGCGCAGAGGCCTAGGGTAGAAATCCGCAGCTGAGTGTGCAGACCCCTGCAGCTGTGTGTGTAGGGTAGTTAGAGTTTGTACTAGAAATATGGATTATCAATAAAGAGGAAAATTCTACAATTATTTGTGTATGCGTTATTTTACTTATGTTATGAATATTGCGATTATACTGGAGTATGAAGTACTGTTATATTGATGCATGAATCTATGTATTTTACTTTGTCATATGAACACAAATAGGAATATCTGTTTACGCGAAGATAACCGTAATATATGTTAAAGTAACCAATACTTAAGCGAATCTGGGTAGATACAGAAGTAAGAGTAATTACAGGGGCGCGTAAGTGCCTGATCTATCTATTTAGGGTCCGCAAAGGACGATTAGAGACTTTCGCGGAGGCTTCGAGGATGAATAAGAGAAGTACTTTGATAAGCCCTAAAGGGATTATTGATCTGCGTGAAGGAAGACTAGGGGAGATAACCAACATCACAACCATCTCAGGGTGCAGAAACTTGGTTCCTACATCCCCCCATACTGCTTCAGGTGATACTTCAGTCTGCGCTCCGCGGATTGATGCCGAAAGGGCTAGTGGTGTAGGGATTTGCTTGGCTACATAATGCTGAACCTGGGTTAGGGCCCATCAAGCCAAAAAATGGTTCCGTTGTCGGGAATGGGATCTACATAACGAGATGTGTGATGTCGCATCGTTGGAATCCAACTAAGAAGGAGATTGAAGACTCGTTGGATAGAAAGATCCACGAATTCGCATCGCAAGGAAACAAGAATCTGCGATTGACGAAAGAATAGTGGTTGGATAGATATCTATACACAGAGATAGATGAAATCTTCTTATGTTCCTTCCCGGTTGAATTATACGAGTGGATCGCGAAGTTCGCAAACGACCAAGGAAGGTGGAGGCTTGACGGTCTGATTGTCTGGACCCTGGAGTTAGTACGGAAACTGGAAGCCTCTAAAGATAATATTGCATGCGTTGTCGATCATTGGCTCGACCTTATCATAGGAGGGTTTGTGACAAAGTTCGCGGTTGATACTTCGGTCAGTTACAGCAAAGTAGAGCACCACTTCTTCAAGGGGTCGGAGGTAAGTATTTGAAATCATTAAATACTTGGATTAAGATTCTCTTGTGTGAAAATAAGGTTATGCAGTTACCTTGATGTTTGGGGCTACGTGAAGTGGAAGGAAGTTCAGGGACGGAGGAAGAAAAGGCCCTGAATATAGCTCGTTGATTGAGCCTCCTTTGAGTGACGACAAAGGAGCAACACAAGCTTCTCCCCTGAGCACTATTCAGTTGATAAGACAAGGATTCCCATGAATACCTACACTGCCTCCATCCTCACCTCCACTGCTTACCCCCTCACCCACACCGCCGCCACCTCCACCACCATTCAACATGGCGAACTTCGTAAAGCTACTTGTGTTCAAGGGTATAGGAAATGAAGATCCTGAACAATTTTGGTTCATTGCGAAGGTTGTGTGGGAAGTTCATGGTATCATGGATGATCAGATGAAGAAAGAAACGTTGGTTAGTGCTTTGCAGGACCGTGCACTAACTTGGTACATTAGGTACTGTGCTAATAATACGACGTCCGCGCTGGAAGATATCCAGGTTGCGTTGAATAAGGAATTTATTAGACCTAAGTCTGAGGCGTAATCAATTTTGGGATTCAAGGAGATCATGATGAAGCCTGGAGAGATGTCCTTGGATTTGGATCAAAGACTGAAGTGTATGATCCATGAAGATAACATGAATCTGACTGATGGGCAACACCTCGAATGGTTTGTGGCCTTGTTCCTACCTCATCTAAGGGTTGCGCTATCACAACAGAAGATCGGGACCCAGGCGGAAGCTCTGGAAATCGCGACGAGATTGCACGATACACCAATGTAGGATGTTAATCTGGGGGTTCCAATAGATTCACCCACAGTTGTAGAACCTTTGCCTCGAAATCTAAAGTCTGAAGAAAGATAAAACAACTCGGCCAGAGGTGCGTGAAGAAGTGTGGTTCCTAAAGTGCAAAATCCAGGGGCATGACAAAAATCACTGTCTTGTTTTTGCAAATTATGTTGCATCAGGGGGACCAATGCCTCTAAGGCTGGAAGCTGCAGCAGGGCCAAGTACAGGGTCCGTGCTATGGTGTGCTATCTATCAAGTAGTTGGGAAACATGTGACATACAATTGCCATTTGCTGCAAAAATTTGTACAAACACCGCAACAACTCTTCTGCAACTTTTGTCAATCTGTGGGTCATGATGAGCGCAATTGCCGAAGTTACGAATTAATGATGGACAGGACACCTGCATACAGGGTGTAGGCATAAACGCGGCCTCTGGACCAAGGTGCTGGAGGAGCGCGAGGCGAGTATCAGGGGCACGACTGAGGCTGAGGTGGAGGAGGACCTGGTAGAGGTCGAGGGCAGATTATTTGTTACAATTGTGGAAGACCAAGACACTACACACGACACTGCTCGAATCCGATGTAGATATCATGCCGCTATTGTACCCAGTTTGACAATGCGATGGAGGATTGCCCTATATTGTTAGCTAAGATACGTGAGAAGGGGGCACAACCTCAACAACCGACTCAGAACCTGTAGATGATGAGGGCTGAGCCTCGCAAGGAAAACACAAAGGTAAATATTGTGCTGTGGAGTGGAGCGATGAATGGTGAGGATAAGGGGAAGTAGCCCGATGAAGGCGAGTGGGTCCGCAAGGCACCAAAAAAGGAGACCAGGTTTGATCTACAACGCGCAAAAGAAACATTTATGGAAGCAAAGAAAAGTTTTGCTGAGGCCTCTACCTCAGGGAGTCGGGAGAAACTGGCTGAAGAAATGGACCCGTCCATGATTACCACATTCTTGGAGACCTGCATGAAACTGATCCGCGATAGTGAGGCTATGAAAGGACCACAAGCGCTGATCAATAAGTGCGTTGGCAAGGAAATCACTATTGACATACCACACGTAGTTAGGAAGCTTGGTAAGAATAAGGCACGAATTGGACGTGAGATGAGACTCACCACACTGATAGGAGAATACAAAATGGACCAAGTTATCTTGGACGTAGGGTCCGACGCGAATGTTTTGCCAAAATAGACATGGGAAAGAATGGGGAGAACTGCACTACAGTGGTCTCCGATTCAGCTAAGGATGGCGAATCAACAGAAAATCATACCAATGGGGAGGTTGCATGGGGTGATAATTTATATCGAAGGCATGAGCACAATAGCAAATTTTGAAGTGATGGAGATTGTGGATGACATCAATCCATACCCCGCGCTCCTTGGGATCGATTGGGCCACTGAAATGAATGGGGTAATCAACCTGAAGAAGGGAAAGATGATATTTGAGAAGAAATTTCTCCGCGTAGTGGTGCCACTGGACCCTGCAGAAGGACTGTGTTATACTGAACCGGTTTGTGATTATGAAAGTGATGGTGATTTGGACCAGATTTACAAGATAACGGTGCGAGATCAGGATTGGGTGAATCTGACAACAGACAGACGTATTACATGGGACCGTGAGAGCTCCTGCACATCAAATTTAGGCGAAGAACTTGAGCACTGGCAGAATCGACTGCATGAAGTATCTACGTTACGTTGTAATATGATGACCAAGTCGTTGCGTTGTGTATCATTAGAGGTAAGAAATCTGCCTCACTATGATGGGTTAACTGATGTTGATCACTTTTTGGATGCATTTGAAGGGGAAGTACCAGAGAAGCATCACTTCTAGGCATTGGATTGGGCATTGTGTGCTACGCCCACAAGATGATGGGGTACACACAAAAATAGTTTTGATGATAGACGTGAATATAGGAGGATGATGAGGGTACGCTTTGGTCATCCGAAGGTGCGACTAACAGAAAAATATGATGGGAGAAATGATCCGCGCGACCATTTGGCCAAGTGGATTGAAGTGTACGGAGCGAAGCCTCAATCGGAATGAGTTCATCTATTTTGTCATACCTTGGATGTTATACCAATGAATTGGTACTTGGAGATAGAACTCTGCCATGGCACTGAAGAATGGGATATTTTGCGCCAAGGATTTTTGATGACGTTTAGTTTTGAGGATGGACTTGAATCTATCGATGAAGCATTATGGGAGGTTAAGACGACAATTTTCAGGATACCACAGGATCCTCTAGATTTGATTCAACTTGATTGGACCACCCAGCCGAGCCACGTGCTAGAGTGCTACAATGTCACAGTGGAAGAAGAAGACGAAGACCAGGGGAAGATTAATATCCAAGAGACTAAAGGTCCTTGCGAAGTTGAAGGACCACAACTAGAGAATCCAGACATAACCGAGCCACTCAAAACCATACAAGTGAATATTGGCATGGAAGCAGAGCTGAAGTTTGCAAATATTGGAGACTACTAGGATGATGCAAAAGTAGATAAGGTCACTGAACTATTCCGCGAATATCAGGATATGTTTCCCATGAAATTTTCAGATCTGAAAGGGATAACACCCTAAAACAGGATGTGAAACCTATGAAGCAAATACCTTACCTTCTCAATCTGAAGTACAAAGAAAGGGTTTGCTTAGAGTTAGACAAGATGCTCGTGGCAGGTATTATTGAATCAGTGGAGGAATCTGATTGGGTGAACCCAATAGTGGTTTAGGACAAGAAGAAGAAGGAAGAAATAAGGATATGCGTAGATCTTAGGAAGTTGAATGTTGCTTGGGTGCATGATCCCTTCCCAACTCTGTTCACCGATGAGGTCATGGATAATGTTGGCAGCCAGGAAGCATATTTGTTCACTGATGGGTTCTTTGGGTACCATTAGATCAAGATCACGCCAGAAGATAGAAGTAAGACGACCTTTGCCATTGAATGGGGATGCTTCCAATATACGATGATGCCTTTTAGGCTAAAGAACATGCCAACAATCTTTTCATGTGTAGTCATCGTTGCGTTCAAGGACTTCATTCATAAATTTCTGGAAGTATACTTCGATGATTGGACAATGTTTGGACTCGTAAAGTTCCATGTGGAAAGTCTGCGCTTGATGCTAGATGCATGCCGAAGGTACTAGATCGCGCTCAATCTGAAGAAATGTTTGTTTTGTGTCCCATTTGGGATCTTGCTAGGCCATGTGGTATGCAGATAGGGCTTGTTGGTAGACCCAGCGAAGATCACAGTCATAATCAATTTGTAGGTGCCAAGGAGTGTGAAACAGTTGCGTGCTATGTTGGGAAATACGAGATACTATAGGAAATTCATCAAGAGCTATGCCCAGATCATCACATTGATGGAAAAACTGCTAAAGAAGGATGTTACATTCTGTTGCAATGAAGAATGGCAGAAGAGCTTGGATGTGCTAAAGGAGAAAATGGTCACCGCGCCGATCCTATTCTTCCTAGATTGGAATAAGGAATTCCATGTGCATGAGGATGCGTCATGTATTGCACTAGGAGCAGTATTGATACAGGTCGATGAAGGGGACATGGATCATCCTATAGCGTTCACAAGTAGGAATCTGTCCAAAGCTGAGAAAAATTATTTCGTGACAGAGCGCGAAGGATTATCTATGGTATACGTGCTCCAGAAGTTCAGGCATTATTTGTTGGGCAGACATTTTAAGATGTATACAGGCCATTCCGCATTGAAATACCTGGTCAATAAGCCTGTGTTGGGGGGAAAGATATGTAGGTGGCTGTTGTTGTTCCAGGAATATGATTTTGAAGTCATTGTGAAACCAGGACACTTGAATGCTGGACCAGATCATTTGTCACACATTGAAACAGGAGAGGAACCTACGAATTTGGAGGAAGGACTACCCGACGCGCAGCTCTTTGCAGTACATGTCGTGGAAAACTACTTTGAAGATATTATACACTTCCTGATGATAGGTATGACTTCGAAAGGATATACAAGCCAACTGATCTAAAAATGAGATCTTAAATCAATATTAAGGTATTACAGACTCATGTGCAGGAACGCCTATATTATTTAGTGCAACGGATCGAAAAGATTGCGAATAATATAGACAATAAATAGTTATAAAACATAGTAAACACAAACATCAACACAGCAAAATAATTAAGGAGTTCACCAGACTTCCTGGCTACGTCTCCTGCTCTAGCTTTCAGTGTCGACCTCTATATTATGTCTTTAAGAGCAGAACTTTACAAGTGTGAGCTCGAATAGAGTCTCAACACAATAGTGACAAAACAATAGGGATTTACTCGAAATCCTCGAGTCTAAAAGAGTGCACAAACTCTCCCTCTTGCTCTCTGTCTTCTACTTTCTCTTACTCTCTTCTTTGTCTGCCATAGAGTTGCTTTTAAGCCTCTCGGCTCTGTCTATTCATCTACATTCTTGGGCTTTCTGGCTCCCGACCACTGTCTGTTCAACTCACTGTTGAGCGTTAAACAATCATTGCAAAACGCTCTAAGGTATGGTGGCCACCTGTTTTCAAATGGAAAGGACCACTAGCATGGGTGAAATCCCCGTGAATACGTTCCTCTGTTTACACAGAGAAATACACCAAAATAGTGAGAATTTCCGCCAAGCCAGACTTCAAATGATATTGAATCCTACCTATAATCTTATCAGGTCCGTTGTTTCATCGCTATCGCAAGTCACAAGTGCTATGGTCATAATCCCTTTGTATTTGGTCCATAGTGGGAATACACAGAAATACATAGGAAAACTCTTATTATCGGACTTCAAATTTTATATAGTCGCATCTATAATTCCTTTCGGGTCCACCCTGATCGCAATCGCATATTGCATTCATTCACACCTGTTACAACCCCATTTAACTTTTGCGATGCGAATAAATCTCCATCGTTGGTCTTTCGCCATCGGATCGATGATTGATGTCTTCCTGATCAAACAAAACTTGCTCGACAGTCCTTCGCCGTTGATCTACACTTAGTGGATCCGATGGCCTACAGCAATTTCGGGTGAACAACTTTCCCGACACTTAACCAACTTTACGGACCCGATGGGAATTATAAACTCCCAATGTATTAAAGTTCGGGTCCAATTTCTTAATTAAAGTCTGATTACTTTAGCACCCGATATCCGTTGGATGATGAGATCTCTCGATCCTGTGGTCTGCGGGTATTCAACATACAAATGTTTTAACTTCCTTTTGGTCCCATGCAATGCAATATTGGTAGTTGATTTGGACCGTTGATCTGCGTGCTCGATCAACGGTTCACGTTGTCTCGCTTGTATTTCTATCACATTTTTCTTAAGGCTAAGGGCCATTAACACTTCTTGGCTTTCTTCGATGAGATATCTCGATTTAATCCAGACCGTTGATCTGGCCAATCCGACAGCTCCGATGCAACGTTAATTCAATCTTCACTTTACTCTGTTTTCCGCCATTCTTCATGGTTTTTCTTCTACAATAGTTTTTTCCGACAGTATTAAAGACTTAGACTTAGAGGTTTTAGGATCCATTTTGGATCACGCCTTCCCACTGAAAGCTTTTGGACCACCAAAAGTTGGTTTTTAGGCATCGATCAAGTGAGGATACAACTCCCTCACTTGTTTAACTTCTATCCATCATGCTTTGCTTGGATTTGAACCTTTGAGCCCTACTCTCAGGTACTCAACATCCCCTCGACGCATAGTTCTCACCTTCCTGTCCAGAACTGTGTCTTCCTGTAACTCATTGAGATATTTAGGAAACAGATCCTCAATAGAAGGCAACTAAATTTTCTCTTCAGGATCTTCAATCATTGATGGTTCATACAATCTCAAGTTTTTTGCATTAAGAACTGAATAGATCTGCATATAAGCTGGTAAATCAAGGTGAAAACCATTTTCACCAATTGTATCAAGTATCTTGAAAGGTCCATACCTTATTGGTTTTAGCTTCTTACCTTCACCCTGCATTCTATCTTTGCTGATGTACAACTAGACTTGATCACCAACTTGAAAACTATGTTCAACTCGATGCTTTTCATGTCTTGCCTTGTACTTGGCTTGACTTCTTTCCAGCTGTTCCTGTACTGCCTGGTGAATTTCCTGGATTTGTTCTGTTAGGGTCCCACCCTAACCCCATTATTTATAGTCAAGAGTCAATAAAGCCCATATTAATATTTGTAAGTGGTTAACCCGCAATTAATGACGGGACCACAGTTAGTTGCAAATGGGCGATAGTAATAGATTAAGGGTAAATGGGTGGTAGTATTAGATAGACGGTATTAATAAAACCCACGGTATTGGCCCGTGGTATTGCATGTATGAGTCATATATAAAGGATAGAGACTCCCTGCGAGGAGTATCGTGTCTTGTTTTGTATTCGAGCTCTACTCTATTGGAGGTTGCCCCCTCGAAGAGGCCTGTGAACATTTCTCTCTGAGTAATAAAATCATTGCTATTCTGTGTTCTCGGTATATTTTCTTCGCATATTCTGTGTTCTGGGTATCTTTTCTTCGCATATTCTCTGTTCGGTGTTACTTTGCAGGTTAAGAAGCATAACAAGTGGTATCAGAGCACTTTCCAGGGCTCGGTGGGATCTCCAAATTTTAGCAAATTTTTTTTTGGCTAGAGATGTGTTCCGGCGTCTTTAAACCACGGGATCTGTCGTTAAGCGCATA
>APFE031211701.1:0-24480 GCA_000404065.3 Pinus taeda | reverse complement strand
CCTTCCCTTGACAGGAACACCGTCCCTAATGTTATTTTCAGGAAAAGATTATCGGATAGGCCTTCTGGATAGTTTCCTCCTCTTCTCAAGTAGCCTCATCTGGGTGATGGCTCTTTTCCACAAGCTGGTTTCTCTCTGATCGAGGATACAAAGAGGCTACAATGATATAAATTTTTGATTTATATGGCAGTTAATGCTATAAGATCCAATGGTACAGTCATCCCTACAACATTTACTCCCTCCTTTTTAGGACACATTCGGTAGAATCAATCTCCATAAATGCAGAGAGAAACTCAAGGACCCCCACACTGACGCTACAATCCTGCATTTATTGACGAAGGGACTTGGCTGAAAAAATCTAGACCCGGACACCTAGCCTAACCTCCACCATCAGATTGAAAGAGATATACGATGTCCATAGCTTGGGATTTTGTCCTATGGAATAACACAGATCCTATGAAAAGTTTTGGTCATTTGGACACACAGTGAGGTTTGCAGCTTAGCTCTATGACTGTAGGGTGACTTGGATGGCAGATAGTAGTATTGAACAGCTTCCCCACAAGGACCATCTCCACATGCTTCGAGGTACATCGTGGATGGTGATTAAAGTACGCAACCCACCTGGCTTTTTTATTCTTTCTTTGTTTGACATACATTCCCATTTCAACTTACTTGGCTCATGTACAGGTAAAACCATCAACAGCTGGTCTCTTGCCCCGGAAGGACGCGTTTGGAATCCTACTATAATCAAGAGGTAATGAATATTGTAATAGGAGTGGTTTCATGTAATATTTACCCCTAAGAACCCCTAATGAGAGTGTCGTGCTCTTTTAGGTATGCCTCGCCTCCCATCACTCAGTATTGCTCATCTCAGGTAACCATGTTCTCCACAAAAGCACTTCGCTCTTAAATACTCGAATCTGCTTGGTTTCAAGCTTTAATCCTTAGTATTTTACTTATTGTAGGTATGTTCTAGCTGCAATATATATTGGAAAGGGGGTTCAGAGAGAGATGGCTCTCTCACAACAATTGTTATCTTCAATTTCTGGTTGGTCATCCATCCGACTTGTCCTGGTGATTTGTTGTTCAGGCGACAAACCTCAACCTCAATTATCTAAGGGATTGTTTTATTTCCTTATGTTAAAGTCTTTGGGTTTTCTTTGGCTTGGATGCTATGGCTCTCACCAAAACTACATTTGTAGTTTGTTGTAAATAATGGTTAATGGTTGAACCCTTTCATAAGTACGTTACAAATCTTGAACTAGCGTCATTATGGGTTTTATTGATGGTTTACATATATATAACTTAGTTTATGGTCTACATATATTTAATTGTTGTTTGTCCGGTTCCATATTCCCTCTTTGTCTTCTTATGAGGAGTCGAAGTCAGGGTTCTCTTTATTTTTGGGTTGGTCACCTGCAATCTTGTATTGGGCTTTATGTTGTTCACTATTAGACATATAAAATTTACATTTTTCATGTTTTTGTTTCTCTACTAAAGTTGAGGAGTGTCATTCTTTTGATTTGATGAAGTTTAGCTTGGGTGCTTGGCTCATGAGGTTCCTTCAGAATTCGACTGAGAAACATATGAACCCTTGCAGATTACTTTATTTAATACACAACTCTGGTTAGAGCTCCAGTGAATTTAAAATAGATAATGCTCGAATAACGTCCTTTTGGGTGAGATTTCATTGTCTCTAAAATTTTTGTATGTTTCGTGATGAGGTTAATCAAAGTAATACGTGTTAAATTGCATAGGTCAACCATGGTTTCAGAATGCATGTTCCAGTTCCAATTACATAGTATGCTTTTAAACTTTGGCAAGGCAATATGTATTTAAAAAAGTTAGATGGATATTTTCTCTTTCTATTGTAATTCATTATTTCATTTATTTCTTTGTAGTTGACGCATTCTTATTATATAGAGGGTGAAGGTTAACTATTATCGTTACTTATTTTATGCATCGATGTTTGGAAATGTCTGAATGTGCTACAAATGTAACGAAAGACAGAATATACCTATTAATATCAAATCACAAATTCTTACTATTAATTTAATTAGCATGTTAACTGTTCATTACGTACTAATAAAAACAAATAATATTTTCCTAATAGTGATTACCAAGCACAAAAATAATACATATAAGTTTTCCTTCTTTGATTATAAACATGCACGTATTTACTCTGTCTGGAAGGTCTCACCACCCAGCCACAGATCTATAAATTACATCCAGAATCCCCCTTAGAGAAGGTCATTTCCACTAAAGCAAATTGGTTGGTTTTTGGGAAGCTCGGGGGGAGTGAGACGTGATTTCTGAACTCGCAGTAAGGGAGGAGGGTGCTCCTCTCTTTGAGTTCCCAAACTATCTATGAGGAAGACAAGTATTTCCTTTTACTCAAACGTGATTTCCAAACTCGTAAGAAGGGAAGAGGGTGCTCCTTTGTTTGAGTTATCAAACTATGTATGAGGTAGATAATTCTTTCCTTTTATTTAGAGAAATAGTGTTATGAAAGTAAGCTATAGTTTCATGTAAATAATTTATTTATTTTTTACATAAGGGTTCTAATAGTATTGAAACATATAGTTATGTTTCCTTTCGTAAATAATTCAAATATGTAAATATTTATGTATACAAAACATCATGTAGCTACATTTATCACGTGAACCATGTGGAGTGGGAACAGATACTTGAGCAGAACCCGGATCTAATAAAATCTATGTCACTTAGGACACTCATCATTATGTTCACAAGGTGAATATTGGTTACTTCTGCCAATATGGTCTCGACAATGTTCAGGAACTAGGAAAACCCATATATTTTCTGAATGGAAGTACAATAAAACTTCAAGTTAGCTTGAAGAATCAATAACACAACAAGTTTCAAAAAGGAAATAATATATAAACAGAGTGAAAGGTTTTATCCATTATTGCACAAAATAGAGTCCTAAAGGGTTCAAAACCACACAGTAAAGTACCACTGTTGTGAACTGTTCAAAACAAACTAAAATTCTAAGAATTGGATACATGCTGGTGGAAAACTAAAGTGTATGGGACAACCATAAATGTAACAAATTTCTGCCATTAAACTAGTAACAAAGAAAAATTAATCATCTGTATAACCGACTATATAGTAAAAAAGCACAGATTTAATACCTAGAAAGTTATACTAATAGGAGATGAGAATAAGCATATTTTCAACACAATAAACGTGATTACTAGAATATATGTGTCCTTATCGAAAAATTAGAGAAACTCATCTTTTCCTTTGAAATTAACTTTCAGTTGAAAGGAGGAACTCATTGGGTTTTGTGGACGTCGAGCGAGAACTGGTCATAACCGATAATTCAAAAAAATCATTACATAAAATTTCATTAACTATGAGGGTCGAACCCTGTATCATCGATGTAACTGAAAACCAAGAAATCAAAAGGGTTCTGACCTCTACAACCAATAATAAAACACAACCTAGCTATCCTTTGACTGAAAACTGTAGCTTGGTAACCAGTGGAGAGGACTGTCGAGTAACCCATCAGATTCCAAGAATAAAGCTTGGAAAGATGGTTGAGAGTAAGATCAAGCACAAATGAGATAATCACATCTAGAAGTGAGAATAATGGAAGAGGTTTGTACTTGTAACTAACAGAGAAAAAAAACAGAGTAAGAATGATCACCACAAATACAGGATGTGTTTCTTTAAATCAAATTACTATAAGCTTAAGGGAAAATTATCTCAACGAGTAAGTTTCCCTGTTGTGGCTCCAAACCTGGAGAACTATCAATATGCACCCAATTAAGAACAATCATACCTGTAAGAGAAGGGATAATAGCAACTTATGTTTCTTGAAGTTGCCACATTTGTGTCAAGATTTTCCTGGGGCACCGTAAGCCTCAACCTTTCATCAACGTGGGTTGCATGCAGTTGGGAGTTAACTCACTAATTTGGAAATAAAACTTAAAAATGAAAATTCAGAGCTACAATATTACGTTTAGTGATGACATGCCAAATAATTGAGCTTGAGGACTCTTCCATTGTAGAGGAGTAAGAACTAGAACTAGATGCAAAGCCACGTAGGAGGCTTACCAAGGAGAACAAAACGAAAATTTGGTTCGGGTTTTGGGGGTGGAATTACCCTACCCACTACAAATTCTAGCATTGCTTATCTTGACACGTGGATCAACAGTGTGGCCAGATCCAGATGCCTCCTCTGCAAGCTGCCAAGTAGAGTCTCCAAAAGCATCTAAGATTGACGAGGATGGTCACATGTGAGGTTAAATTTTATCACAAGCACATATATGAAATGAGTATTATTCTACCTTTAGCATGTACCGAGGCCATATATGTAGCACCAAGCCACATATGAAATAATCCAATGGCATACTGACAAACCCAAGCTGGCCAATAATACCTAGTGCTATTATTAACAACATGGTTGTGTATTGATGTCTATCCATACAAAGTTTGTTTAATATGTATGATATATGAACCTTATGAAGCTTGTAACCCGAAGCTTGTGATTAGAGCCATTAGCATCTAGTTCATAGGTCGGTATTCTAAATACTCATTAAAAGAATGGACAGTTTTCGAAAATCAGTCTCTTTTCGAGAACTAGAAGAGAGAGATTCTAAGGCTGAAGAAAACCCTTTAATGGATATGTTTGCATCAAGTTCCAGTCGTGTCCTGAATTCTGCCAAACTTCAACATGAACAACCCCAGCCTTCTGCCCAATGGGAACTACCTACTATAGCTCCCTGAGAAGTATATAGTGATCTTTCTCTTTCCATTTAAAAATAGCTACTAGAATTAGCATTAAAGAGTCAGTGAGCCAGATTCAAGAAAATGTCGATAGTATTCAAACGATTTCTCTGTTAAATCCAAAAGAGTTACATGAAGAGGCGAAGAGACTAAAGACAAATTATCTGCACTTAAGATGTATACGAGTAGGAATCAATCCTTTAATCCATAAAGGATTACATACTTTTGCATTAGTTACTGTCCGTGATCTGACGCATAATAAGTACATTGATTCCTTAATAGGCAGAATAGTTGCTCCTTTGTCTAATGGCCCAGTATATTTTGAATTTTTCTCAAAATTATCTTTATATACATTTGATGAAACCATTGATCAGATCTTATAGCTCCAAATCCAAACCACTCATTCCGATATGCACAAAAAGAGAAACAATATAGCCATACAGAACAAGGCCTGTTTTCGTCACACCAATATGTTGTGGCCAACCATCCGCATATGCCCAGTCGAGATTCCAAATCTCATATTGTCATTCTGACTGATCCCAAAAAGTAGAAATTAGAACACCAAACTATCAGATGGGAAGACTTAACATTTCCAGAACACTGGGTGGTGAACAATCCTAAGCCTCTCATGCCAAAGAAAATTACCTCGGCTGTTATTAGAAAAAAATTATCTTCTGCAGTCATATCCTTTCCCAGGAGATCCACCAATGACCGCCGACGTATTGATATCACCTGTAAACAATCCAAATATTACAAAGATCCCTCCACTATAGATACAACTTGTTGCAGTTGCTCTTCTTGTAGACATAATCCTTTGTATGAGTTAGCAGAGCTTGTAAATTTTTCCTCTTTAGAAGTCAAATGTTCAGAATGCCAAGAAAGTATCAATCTGCTTATGCTTGCCGAAACCACAATTCATGCCAACCATAATCCCAAATCTTGCATAGCTCCTCCTTCAACTTCTATTAATCCATGCCCAAACCCCAAATGTTCAGATATACCTTTCCCACCTGAGCAGGATATAGATCATGTACTCATGATGCATGAAATTGTTATATTAGAAGGAGAAGACCTAAGGTTGACTGAGATGATGTGTCTAATGAGACCAGCTAATCCTAGATATGGCCTAGGACATCTTGAACAGGCAAATTGCCTAATACCAGATTACATATTTCGCCCAGTTCCTAAAAACTACAAAAAGCTTGCAATAATGGAGATGCATAAATTCTTCTCTCTCATGGATGGATGCCTAAAATCAGAGATTAGTGAAAAATGTATGAAATCAAAGATTAATTGGGACTTATACACTAATCCTCAGGTAGATGAATTTGAAGAGAATTATACTCCCCAAGTGAAGAAAGAATTAGATAAATATTGGAAACATTTTATGGAAATAAATAACACCTGGATATCATTCTATTCCTGGAAAGATAATATTTCTCCATTAAATGTTTTTACTGGTTCTACAAGCACTACAACAAATAAGCATGCCTAGACTACATTAGATGGGACAAAAGTTGAAACTCCATCAACATTTCCTCCTTTCAAAGGAATTGTGATTGGAGAAAAACAAAATGCAGCAAAATCCATACCACTGGTACAGAAAGATGACAATGCTTTAAGCATTGATGGAAGAATTCAGAAGGCCAGTGAAGAGCTAAATTGGACAAATACTGCACTAAAATGCTTAGAAATAAATGCAGCAAAATCTGCAGAAGTCAAGGAACAAATTGATACTATGCAAGTATCAATTAATAATGTAAATAAATGTTTGAACAATGTATAATTTGATTCCAGTTTGATTCGTTCTTATGCAAGTGAATCTTTATCCAAGATAGGAGTAGAAGAAAAGTTAGTTGATCAATTAGATACAGCTAAACATCTCATAACTTGTTTAACAGATAGAGTTGAAAAGATGAATCTATCAAAAGTTGAAATACCAGTTCCAAACTCCTTTCTTGTTAAAAGAAGCATAAAGATTCAAGATCATGTTAAAACTGTCAACATGTTTCCAGCTTTATTCCCCAAGGAAGTAGCCACATCTTTCAAATCTGAGGCTACAATAAAAGTGACCATTGCATCCTTATTCAAGGATGAAGAACAAGAAAAATGGAAAGAACAAAAAGATCATGATACACAGATATTTCCCATATATGAAATTCTTGAGCATAGGTTCATTAGATATCTTGCACCTAATATTGAAGGAAAAGGAAAAGTTCCTGAAGCACATACCTTTTTCCTAGACTCCCACAAAGAGTGGAACATAGATAACATGAGTGTCAGCCAAATCTAGCAGATGATTGATATGATGTATATTGAATATTAACTCATGTGTCTTAGAGGGAAAAGTGAAATTTATGCTTGCATAACTAATATTAAAAGTTTTATGTGAACACTCCTCAAGTGGTGGGAGATGGAATCTTCCCCAAAGCTCATCGAAGCAATGGAAGCAGAAGTACTTAAAGATGAGAAAGGAGATGTGATACACAACTCAAATGGCACTATTAGTAATAATATGATAGCAGCATTGATGCCAATGATCCTAGAGCATTGGTGTGGTAGCGAAACAGAAATTGCAGACATAATCTGAAATGCTACAAAATGTCCCAATTTGAATACTTCCATAGAGATTGGATGCGGAGGATGTATGAGGTAAAAGATTCAAAGAACCTATTATGGAAACAGGTATATCTTGCAGCCCTGCCATCCGGATTTATAGATTATATCAGAATGCAAGAAGTCTTCCAATTACCTTTTAAGTCATATGCATGGGGAGTGATATATGCTCACGTTACAAAGACACTGGTAAGTCTTTGTACAAGCTCAAAGGTAAATAAATCTATGGAAATACATTCCAGATTGCCAGACAAGAAGTCCAATTTACAGCTGGAGTATGGAATCCAGCCGAGATGAACTACTCCAGAATAGAAAAGAAGTAAACGCGGCATGGAATTGCATTAGTATGTTTGAAGTTTATCTCCTTAACAAATATTTTCTGCTTAGACCTAATGCATCTGCTTTGTAGAAGGTATTAACAAAAGACATCAAGAAGGCCAGAGAAGCCAATTTTGCCAGATGACATGCCCTTTTTGCAAACTTTGATTTTCAGGTGGAAAATATTAAGGGTAAAGAAAACAGTCGCACTAAATTTCTTAGCAGGGAATATATTGAATCAAGAGACCATGTCATGATGATCATTACTGAGTGGGAAAAGCACCGGAAACAAGAAGTGCTAAGGACCATCGCAGATAATCAATATTGGGAAGAATACAAAAGAAATTGGAAATTCACTTGGCAACTTAGAAACGCAAAGATATTGGATGCCAACTTGCAGCCTCACACAGATATTCAACAATTTGTACATGAAAGGAAAGTATACCCTAAAGGTAGCAAGTGGATCCATGATATGATATATGAAAAATAAAAAAGAGATGCTAGGATTGTGCATCAACCTCTAGAACAGAACTTTCATGATATCGTTGGCATATGGTGTCACGGAGGGCGTAGTACTGGCATTTATGAGAAGTACTTTTGTAGTTGTCAAACCAGAGATCTTTGGAATGAACAAGGATATTGGGTTGTCCAACCCTGTGCTCGTTGGCCAAGAAATGACCCAAAGATTATATTTCCTGACACTGTGTATGATTTTGCAGTGTATAAAAAGTTTTGGTAGGACTTTCTTAATGTCGATGACAAGGAAGAAACTCACTATACAAAGCCAAAATTTAGCACATTAGCTACTTCTTGGAGAAATCAATAGTACCAATGGTTTAGAGAATGGTGGAGTGATTATGAGGTATGTAGAACTACCATGGATCCTGTATACCATGAGGCATACCAAAGAAAATACTGTGGTTGGTGCCAAGAACATGGAATTAGACAATTTCTTCATACCATATACAAAAATGTTAAAGAAATGACAGATAAAGAATGGTCTCCTTTCCTTAACCTAAAATATTCACTCTGGGAATATATGAGAGAACACTTAGAATGGTTACTCTTGACCAAGGTGAAACATCAATTTATTTTGGGAAAACCAATGATTGTCCGCAGGACATATACAAAAGCCACGGATGAATTATTGTATAAAAGAGATAGATTCCGTGACCTAAAAGTATTCTGATGGTTCACATGGGATTTCCATTAAAAGTATCCATATTGTAATAATGAGTACCAGTCACAAGGGCTTAATTGTGACCAGATTTTCCGTGGGATTTGCTGTACTAAAGTTTCCACTGTGTAAATATTCTATGCAAATTATTTTCCCGTGGGGTTTTATGAAAAGCATCCACTTTTTTTTGTTGGTATCATACATTTTCTTGTGGACTTTGATAAAAAGTATCCACTTTTTCCTAGGTAGATTATTCTCCGTAAGATTTTCTTTTCCGAATAGGAATCTATTGAAAGGATGACGCCTTGGCATTACCCGAAAGCAATAATTCCATCCACTTCTTGAACTGGAACCTTTGTGCGGTCTTTGCCCTGGCAGGACCCAAAAGGAATGATTCCATCTACCTTTAGGTCAGTTCACGGATGACCCACAAGAATGCTTGTCCCCCCTCAATTCTTATATAATGAGGGTAAGGGTCATTGTTGAGGCATTCAGAGTTTGAGTCAGTCTGTGTCTTTGGGAGTTTTGTGTCGAGTGCCTGTGCTACTCTGCATCTGTGGATGTTCAGTCTAATCTACTTGCATCACAAGAAGAAATCAAGTCCTTAGGTGATTTGGGAGCTTGCGCATAGTGTGCTTGGCACTGGAGAGAACCTAAAGTGGCTGAATCATATTAGAAAGTAATCTAGTCTATATATGAGTTTAAGTCATATTCTGAGGCAGAGCCTATCTTTCACCAGGTAGCCTTGTGTATTGCTTGGTCCTTGCGAACAACATATAGTCCGATAAATGCGAAGATAGTCAATCTCTATAAGGAATCTCTCTGTAAGAAGCTTTATTCATTCTGAAATAAAATGAGTATACGAAGGAAGTTCGTTGGAAGTTCACCAAAGGAACGAAGCGATGTGAAGGCCATTGTTAGGCGAGGAAGCTATTGTTGGGGCTGTGAGAGCATGAAAGTTCTCAGTAGGTTCACCACTAGTTCACCACTGGTTCACCCGGAGTCAGTTAGCAGAGATAATCGAAGAGACACAGCAAGGCCAAGTCAGTAGAGAAAGCGAGAGCAGCATAGCATGCTGAGCGCACAGCATTGTAGCACCACTGTAGCAAGCTTATGGAGTTGTATTATAAGGTTCATACATTATGATTTATGCCATCACCATGTACACTTGTTTAAATTTTTTAATTTATTATTATCTAGGGTATATTGTATGATAGCAGTTTAGATCTCTAGAATTCATTAAGAGTAATTAATTTTTTACAAAGCCAGTTAGGATAGGGTTGTCTTTCGCTATTCCAAAAGACATAATAATTAATGTTACGAAATTTAAATCTTCTTAATAGGAACATTCAAAATTATTATAATGACATATGTAATATGAAATTATTATGTGTCTTTTTATTAATAAGTTTTAAATATTTTATGTATTAATGAGAAACTAAAATTTATTATATACAATTAAGATAAACCTTTTTTCTATGGCATATTGTGCAGAAACATAATTGAAATGTGCGAGACTCATAATATCCAAGAAAATATTTAGAATTTAAATTTAAATGTTAACTAAACCTGAATAAACATTATATATTAAACTTTGTTTATAAAAAAAATATAATAATTAATTCCATTACTAAAAAGAATTAAAAAAAAAAATTGAAATTTTATAATTTTTATATATAAAAGAATTATGTCATTAAACACAAAAAGTTATAATATATATTTTTGCATTAATAATTGAGAAATTAGCATAATATTATGAATTTTGAAAAAAATTATATTTATATAACATTTATAAACTTAGATTATAAATAATTAAATATTTATTAATAAAATAAAAAAATTAAGATGAATAAATTTGAACTTCAATGATTTTATTGATGGTGACATATCTGATCATATGTTCAAACTTCAAAACATTTCACTATATGGGGAATTTTCTCAATTGTGCAAGTATTCTTTACTCCAAAATTCCATAATTCTTTTTCAAATGTGTGAATCCACTAACAATTTTAGAGGAAATCCATATAATTAGGCATAATTTAAACTAATTTACTTTACATTTTGAGACATTATGTTTCATTAAGCTAATCAATTATTTTCATAGTATTTTCTTAGGTAAGCCTGCATTTGACATTTAAGATGTCTAGACTTGATTAAGAGTAGTTATTTTTTCACAAATTAAGTTAGGATAGGGTTGAATTTTATTATTTCAAATAACATAATAATTAATGTTATTAAATTTCATTTTCTTGCTAAGAAAATTTAAATTTTTTATAATAATATGTTTAATATGAGATTATCTTATATTAATACGAAATAATTATGTGTTTATTCATTTTTATTTTTTATTAATAAATTTTAAAGATTTTATTTATCAACAAGAAATGAAATATATCATATACAATTATAGCATTTATGAGTATGACTTTTTCTCTAGCATAGTGTGCCATATACTAACAAAATAAAAAATATAAAATCAAATTTATATGATTTTTATATAAATAAAAAAATTTCATTCACAACAAGCAAAATTTGAATATGTTTTTTTACATTAATAAAATGAAATTGAAAAATCCAATATTAACCATTAGAAAAAAATATAATATCATTACTGATAAATTAAACTATAATAATTAATTAATTGACATTGGAATACTTTATTAATAGTAATAATAAAATATGAATAAATTTGAATCTTTCACCTGAAAGCCTACCTTGTACAAGTTGAGAGGTATGGTACATCCATATCATAAAATGAATGGCTATCAGATTAGAGATGGTATGGGTCTAGCAAAAATGCTAATACTTTTTCTTACCATCTTGATATAAAAATATTAATACTCAAAGCTCCAACTTATTTATATTTCAATCTTTCAATAACAAAAAAATGGATATCAATTTAAATAGTACTAGTTCAGATCAATCAAAATATTTATAATTCACTTCTTGAATAACAAATAAGTAAAGTAAAGATAATCCAATTGTCTTAAGGAGAGATTAACATGATTTGAGAATCAACATTTTCATTTGGACCACTTCTAAGAGGGAAAACCAACTTCAATCAAAGAAAGAAATAAATAAAGAACAAAAAAAAGAACAAACCCACAAAATATGTTAAATTTTGAAAAAGGATGAAGATAATGAAAGTGCAATCAAGTATGGACTCTAACATGTAACAACTATCTTGCACAATGATAAAAGAAAATATTAGACAAGATAATATGCTTTTCTTAGGGTAAGGTTAACACATTTCCTTAACAAGCTAGGATTCGATAGTTAGTTTACTCTTTTAGAAAATTGGGTGAAAGAACTATTTAGTTTTTTTTTCAAAGTTAAGTTAATCTATTAATATATAACAAAAGGCTACAGAGAGGACTAAGCCGGACTAAGCCCCAGTAGAGGATTAAGCCATATAAATATATATGAACGCGATCTCTTCGATATTGCTGTATTCTCAAATCTACTTTGAGATTGTTCGGAATCTGAATGGAAAATCACGCATATAGTTATACACGTCAAGGCACCTTCGGTTTCCCACGGATTAAAGTTAGGCAACTTCGGTTTCCTACGGATTAAAGTTAGATTTCTAACTGTGTTGCGCCTTCGGTTTCCCACGGATTAGAATGAAATCTCTGACTATGTTGCACCTTCGGTTTCCCCCGGATTACCTTCTTCCAATTTCTAACTATGTTGCATCTTCTGCTTACTATCGTGGGAAGTCAATTCAGCACCAGAGATGAATCAAACGACAAAGTCAAACATCCCAACACCTTCTGGGCACACAATACTATTCTCCGCTCTCTCCACACAGTCACACATTCAACCCACAAGATTGAAACCACTCGTTTAAGTTGAGGACTTTGAACGTTAAACAATCGCTCAGGTTATCTCCCGTCTGCTCTACGAACGAAGAATCTGTCCTTGGTCCATCCTCTATTTAAATTGAATTCTATTCAACAATTCAGGGTCGTCCTCCGCTCCTTGCCGTCTCTGTATGTATATAAAAACATATCTCCCTCCATGTGAGTAATGCATTGCATTCTATGCAAGCAACAAATATTTCATCTGCAACAACTCAACGATAAATCACGTCTCCATAACTCTGATTATCGCAAATATTTCATCTGCAAGTATAGCTCACGTTTCCATAGCTCTCATTATCTCCAATATTTACAGATTATCAACCATCTAACACATCCATCCACGGAATATTTTCACGATATTAGAGCCTTCCACGGATGATGCCTTTCCCCAGGAAAATGAAAACTAATGTTTCTGTCATTCTACTTACTGCTCTAGCCCTACTTATGTCGACGTCGTTCTTTAAGGAAGGCTCCTTTCTGCTGGTTGCCGCTTCCGCGGCAAACCAATCCAATGGAAATGTTCCCACTCCTCCAGGACCGCATAAAAGCAGTAATGTTCGATCTTCTTTTAAAGCTGCTCCTCAACCCAATCCCCATGTTCCGACTCCTTCACACCAACGTAACGTTCATTCTTCCGTTGGCGTGTGGGCAGCACGAGCAGATCCTAAGTGCGCTCCAGCTTCACCTCAATGCCCAGTCAATGCTCCAAGTCCTCCTGGATGTTGCCCTTCAGATTCAAAGGAGCAGCAGCAATTGAAGGCCAATGGCAAGGCGGAGTTTCTAAGGAGTTATGAGAGTTCCATTGATGCTGGAAAGCACGCGCCAGCAGATCATATTAGCATCGCAGTTGAAGGACCACGGTTTGACGATTCACAAGCTGCTCACACTCAATCCTTTAAATCTAGCAGGAAATTAATTGGCTGAAGTTTCTAATGGCTGCCTCTATTTATACATATTGATGTTTCTCGTGCTCCGTATTCCTTCGTTCAGTTAGAGCTAGAGTATTGTTGTAGGGTTTGAAATTAATCATTCCAAGAATAAACATGAATATCCATACCCGTTCATGATTTCATTGCAGGAATAAAAATTGAAAATGGCGGTTTGCTGATCCTGTTTCTTAATTCAATTCCTGTTTCTAAATATTTATTGCAACCGCTGGTTGTTAATGTTAAAAATGTTTAAAAAAAATAACCCATATTGTAAAATGGTTTCATCGTATTAATGATTTTAAAAGATACCATTTCTGTTTTAAACTTAAATATATTTAAAAAATGGATGCTACAATTTCTTTGCCCAGCTAATCCATCTCTTGATTTAGGATATACATCTCAAAGACATCAATGTGGTTAACACATCACAGAGCTAAAAATTATTTATGATATACATCACAAGCACAGTGTAGTGGTTAATGTGAAACGTTTGATTTAATTTTAAAATTAGATATTTTGAATTAATTTTTATGTTAATAAGTCTTTTTTTTAAATATGGTTGAGAATTTTTGTAATACCTTGGTTCAATATATTAACATTGAATTACACTACTTTATTTTATTTTTTTAAGTGACAGATTATAGACTTGCGAGAACATGAATGTTTAAATGTAATCATCAAAAATTTTAAATTAGTCATAAAATTACACTCAAAAGTAACTTAAAGGTAAGTAAGTTTTATGTTCCAGAACAAAACACAGTTATGGGCATGGACATTTTCCCTCCTAACCTCCGTCTCTTGAGACAAGACATCTGAGAAGGGAAATGCTAGATTAAAATTTGGAGGAGTGTGACTATAACAAAACTTAACCTTTGAGAGGAGACTAAGGGAGGTAAGATGCTTCCACTGATAGAGCTCTTGAGCTGTTTGGGGGAGTGGAATTCTATTTGAAACGCTAGACTGAATCTGGTTGGGATCAAGTGGTCTTGGGTGAATCGATGATGGTTCTGAATCTAAAATTGTTTTGGATATGCAACTACTCAAGGAGAGTAACCTGATCAAGTGGTTTGGGGTGAATCCATGACGGTTCTGAATCTAAAATTGTTTTGGATATGAAACAACTAAAGGAGAATCGATCTCAAAGGTCACTAGGAACATTCCCTTCCCTGTGGTTTTGTGGATGGCTGAAAGAAAGAAAGATAAGTCCCTAGAAACCTACTATCCTCAGAGGTGAAAGTCTTTTGTTTGTTTGTAAGGTCCTGAATTGTAATGGATGTTTGAATTATATTGTTCGAAGAATAAATCTAATAATGAAAAGTGGGGTGAAAACCATTGTATTTATATGTAAAGTGTTTCTGGAATCTGATAGAGATATCATGTAAAGAATCTTTACGAGAGAACAATAATAACAGTGACCAGTAGGCTAGAACAACATGCCCTTAGGAGGTTTGTGTAGTTCCTGGGCCAGACCAGGTTAGAGCACCCTAGAACTAGTTTGGGACTACTCAGAGTTAAGAAAATTGTAAACTATAATAATACTCTAAATTGCATCCGAATATATTTGCATCCAAATATATTGACCAAACAAAAGGAAGGAAAAATACACTTTATAGAAAACTCTAATGCACATTTAAAAAGGAAAGAACTCCAAATATTACTATTGAAATAAAGATCTGATAATGAAAATAGTTTGCTGACCTTTCATAACGCACTGAAAATAAGTCATTGAGCCAAAAGTTTTCTAATATCAGATAGCAACCATTCATAGATTTGTAATTGTGGAATATAGGTAATTATATTAGAGAATCCAATATACGTAAATCTACCAAACGAGAATTCCTTAAAAGCATTCCATTGAAAGAAACTTTGACCAAGAAACTTTGACGAAGTGGGTGAGACCCCAAAAATCTTATTGACTAAAACAAATTCAATACACCGGGAGAATTAGGAAGGTTCATGTGGCCAAGAATCAATTATAAATATTAAAGAGAAACATAGTTTTACTTTAACACACCAAGGTTCTTTCTTAGAGACTAAACTCGTAAATAACTACACCAACATTACTAACAGTTGAAAGGTCCATCATGATAACAGTGGGTAGAGTTCCAATAGAGTAACAAGGGTATGGTCACCAACATTACTCATAGTTGAAAGGTCCATCATGATAACGGTGGATAGGGTTCCAATAGGGTAACAAGGGTATGGTAGTGGAATTTTATTTCATTTAAATAGTATATTGTAGCTAAATAATAATAATAAGATTTTGAAAACCCTAGCTCACTACTGCACAAAACTTTGTTAACATTCAACAACTAGAAAAACCCTAGAGGGGCATGCGAACACTGGTGGAAATAAACTCTAGAAGAAGAAACTAGGGAAGGGGAAGGGAGCAGTGAATTTTCAAGCAAATTGATGAAGTCACCATGGAAGAATTACTTGTAAGAGACCAACCAAGTAAAAAAAATATTAATGTAGCACACCATGACTTTACACTAAAAGAAAAGAAGCTCATCAATAAGTAAACAATCATAAAACGGTTGACCTCAGCAATTCACTATTATTCAAGGAGCATTAAAAGACCAAGATAGAATGACAAAAGACAAATTAAGGAAATAGTAAAATGATTCACTATTATTCAATGAGCATTAAAAGACAAAGACAAAAAGAAAAAAGACAAATTGAGGAAACAGTAAAATGTGAATGATAAAATTTATCTCTTCAAATACCCTCATCTTCTGCAATTACCCTTCTAAAGAGTATATCCCATTAGCACATGCATGAAGCAAGACATGAAACAAATTTATTTGGAGGAAAGCATGAAAGAATTTAGTCTAATTGCATGTTAACATGGGAGAGGATGTAATTGTAACTTACCTGTATAAAAAAACATAGTGTGTGACTTACCTGTGTAAAAAAACATAGTGTGTGACATTCTAGAAATCCCTTCATTCTCACCAATCTTGTAGGATGAGTGCTAATAGGCATAATTTTCAAACCCTCGGACCTCAAGGTTTAAGTCATATGGATTACTAAGCGAGTATACATAGAGAGATGAGGGTGTCCGTATAAAATGAAACCTTAGTTTCCAAGTTGCAGAGTTGTATTTTCATAGAGGGAAACTAGGAAAATGAGTCGCATATGATGTTGGGGACCCTCCAAACACCCCCTTCGATTTACATTGTCTATCGGAACACAATCTTGGAGATTTGTATATCTATTACAAGTCCCTAGAACTAAGAGTGTTATATGACATGTGATGGGACGAGATCCTAGATAGATCAAAATTTAATGTCGCTCAATACATCATATGGCCACTACGAGATTCACCCAAGGAGTCACAAATTTCATTCAAGTCATACAATTAAGTTAAGATCGAGGTCTGAGAAAATAATCACTTAGTTAATGTTGCATATAACATGGATATATAAATCAAATCAAACATCCTATTCAAGTCATACAATCAAGTTAAGCTCCACGTCCGAGACAATCATGACTTAGTTACTGTTGCATATAACATGGATACATAAATCAAATAAAACATCCTTTAATGCAGTCTAGATCAACTCATACATATATACATTGTGAGATTAATTACAACATATATAGCATGGTAAAAATATTAGATATATGGTAAACGAAAATTTTTAGGGTAGGTTACACTTGGTATGAGAGTCGAGGTTTCTACACTATGCTATAATTGGGCATGATAATACAAAATTGTATTGTATGGGTAGAAGAGAGTGGAAGCAAATGTGCATGGGAAATAGTGTGACTTTCCCTCACAAGCAAGACCCTTTATATCTAGTTCAATACCTTTTGTAGGACCCAATTGAGAAATGTGGATACGATTACGAGATGACCATCATAATACAATGGCCGTGCTACTAGAAAACGTGCAATAGCTAAAGGCTAAAATGGAAAATTTAAGGGTAGATAATGGAAGTATGATGAATGAATAAGAATGGATACTGAAAAGTTTAATGCAGAGACAAAATCATAGAAATTCCATCCCTATCCATCATAATTGAAACATAGCAAATTCCCACAGTAGGTCGGAGGAAAATATACTTGAAAGGAGTTACACGGAAGAATAAGAGGGTGATAGAGGCAAAAATGAGGAAGAGTGAAGAAGTTTTCCTAGGAGTAATATGTGGAAAGGTGCTAAGAGAGGGAAATTCGAATTACATGGAGAATTTAGAAAGATAAAACCCCTGAGCTCTCATGGAGAGGTAGAAGAGGCAACACATTCATGGTTATTTAATATGAATAAGTACTTCCAAATTTATGAACATGATGATAATTTGAAAGCTCGCTTAGAAATTTACCAACTATAGGGAAAAAAAATCTTATGATGGGAAGAAACGAAGCCAATTCATGGAGTTCACAAATAGGTAATCACCTTGGAAACTTTCCAGAAATATTTCAAGGGAATGTATCTAACTGAATGATTCTACAATGATAATGCGAAAGGGTTCCATGATCTTCAATGTAGACAACTAACCATTGATGAATTCATGGAAAATTTTACCTCCTTATTACAATATTTTCCCTGTATACACGAAGAAAAGGCTAAGGTGCAATTATTTATCAACAATTTTCCAACACACATTAAGGAACAACTAGAACTCGATAATCCTAAAACGATGGATAATGTTGTAAGGAAAGCCCAAACTTGTTATCAAGAAATATAACAGAAACATAATAATAAGGCTTGGGTAGCTAAGAAAGGAAAAAAGAATCCACAAAATGATAAAAATAAATCTTAGAAATTCCCATAGAAATCAACAAGGAAAATCCATGGAGAAGGGTCGGAAAAAACCTTGTTCACAAAATGAATCAAAATTTGTAGGACAGACAACCATACTGGAATCCAACTAGCCAAGAAAACCACCATTATAGTGTTGGGGTTGTGAAGGACCACATTATATAAAGAATTGTCCCTATTGTGGAATATTTGAGCAAGTAACAAACATTTAGTAGGCTTCAACTCTGGGTGAAGTGGCAAAAGGTATACCTAAAATCAATGTTGCACTAGAAGATCATCAAGTAGAATATCAACCTACCATGATTGAATTTGACGGTAAGATCTTCAAGCACACGATTCTATTCTAATAGACTCTGGAACAAGTTTAAGTTACATAAGTCCTAGGATGGTGGAATTATGTCATTTACAAGTCAATAAATTTAAGACCATGTGGTTGGTTGAATTAGCCATAGGGGGATAAGGGAGAGTAGTGGCTAAAGTAGAAAACTATTTAGTTGAATCGGTGGACCAAACTATAATAGTAAATTTAGATGTTTTACCTTTAGGGTCCTACAATGTCTTAATTGGTATGGATCTGGTTGACGCTCATTCATCTCTTGTAAACTGTAAGGAAAAGACAATAAATTTCTTGAATGGGGAAGGATATGAAATTCAAGGAATTAAGAGGTCTGTGGGATTAATACCAATTATAACCTCACAAATAGGGAAATTTATTAGGAAATACTACCAAATCTATGCAGCTTAGTTGGGATATACCAATTATAAGGAGAAAACAACAATGTTAGAAAACCTGTCAATTGTTCAGGACTTTGCTGGGGTATCTCTAAAAGAAATACCTCAACTACCACCTAAACAAGATATAGATTTTGCCATTGAGTTAGCTCCAAGATTTTCCCTAGTGTCCAAGCCACCCTACTGGATGAGCATACCAGAGTTTATAGAATTGAAAATTCAATTACAAGAATTCTTAGACAAAAAATACATGCATCCCAACGTGTCACCTTGTGGAGTCTCATGTCCTCTTTGTTAAGAAGTAGGATGGAACTATGATGCTTTATATCGATTATCGATAGCTAAAAAAAATTGACTATAAAAAATAAATATTAACTACTAAGGATTGACGACCTATTTGATCAAGTCAAGGGTTATAATATATTTTAAAAAATTGACTTGCGTTCGTGGTACCATCAAATAAGGACAAGGGAAAAACTCATTATAAAGATTATAAATTTCATGTTTTCCATTTTGGGCTCACTAATGTCCCAACCACATTCATGCATCTTATGAATAGTATATTTCATTCATATTTTGACAAATTTGTGTTGATTTCTATTGATGATATCCTAATTTATTCTAGGAATATGGAGGAACACAAGAAGCATCCACATATAGTATTATAAAATTGCACGAGAGTCAATTGTATGGATAACAAAATATCAACAATGTTTGATCAACTAGAATACTTGTTGACGAGAACACGTATTATAAGGATAAAAAAACTAGAAATGGATTTTATTTTATTATTGATGAATGTCAAGAAGGGGTGGGAGGCATTATAATTCAATAATTTCAATTCGTGACCTATGGATCTCAAAAATCGAAAGAACATGAATAACCATATTCTTCTTATCATCTATACTTAGCTACAATAGTTGATGCTCTCAAGGTATGATGAAATTATTATTGCGGAAGAGATTTATCTTAATGACTAACCATAGCATCTTGAAGAGTTTTTTTTAAGAAACCAAATCTAAACGGTCAAGAAGTCTGGTGGACTATGTTTCTTGGTGAATTTGACTTTGATATAAAGTATGTGAATGATAAGGATAATTGGGAAGTGGATTCTCTTAGAAGAAGATTGAATTGTGTATATGAAATCACTTACAATCAACTGAAATTTGTTTTTCCCAATTAGATTAGAGATGCTACCTTAAAATATCTTTAAAACCATTTCCTATGGCATCATGACGACAAATAAAGTAGTCCTGAAAGGAGGACGAGATATGATATTAACAATGATTTTTTTTTATTTATAAAAATCAAATCTATGCTCATGGTCAACAAATTGTTAAGCAATTTATTCTTGACAAATATCATGGAAATCCATATGTTGCACATTACGGTGACCATAAATTAATTACAATTATACGAAAATATTACTTTTGTCCTCAAATGAAGAAAGAAGTGACCTAGTACTTGGTGAAATGCTTGGAGTGCCAACAGGTAAACTCTGAACATCAACACCTAGTAGCTCTACTCTACCCACTACCCATTCGTCAATGGAAATGGAAAATATTAACGCTATATTTTATTATACGTCTACGAAGGTCTAAAAAGAAGAATGACTCTATAACAGCGGTGGAACATGAGAAGCATCCACATATAGTATTATAAGCATTTCATGAGAGCCGATTGTATGCCAAATATATTAAATATGAATTCTATAAAGATCAGGTACAATACCTTGGATATAATATCACTCAATATGGGATAGGAGTAGACTCTAATAAGATTGAAACAATAATGGAGTGGCTTGTCCCCAAAAATGTTCTAGGCATTCGATACTATGTTGTGTTAACCGTATGTTATAACCATTTCAATGAAGGATTTTCTAGAGTAGCATAACCCCTACCATCATTGCAGAAGAAAGAAAAGGCTAAAACACTTGTTGACCACAAGATGTATTCTAAGGACAAAAAAACTGGAAATGGAGATTATTGTCTATAATGATGCATGTGAAGAAAGGGTGGGAAGCATGATAATGAGAGAAGCCGAAGTCATGGGCTATGAATCTAAAACATTGAGAGAAGGCCGAGTCCATGCTCTCAAGGTATGGAAACATTTTTTATTCGGGATGAAATTTATCTTAATGACTAACCATAAAAACTTGACTAGGTTTTTTAAGAAACCAAATATAAACACTTGAGAAGTGTGGTCGACTTATCTTCTAAGTAAATTTGACTTCGCTATAAAGTACCTGAAAGCTAAAAAGAAATGGGCAGTTGATGCTCTAAGTAGGAGATTGAATTGTGTATAGAGTCAACTGCAATTTATTTTTTCTAATTAGATTAGAGATGCTAACTTAAAAGATATTGAATACCATTTCTCACGGCAGCATGATAAAAAAAGAGTAATCTTGAATAAAGTATGTGATATGATATTAACAATGACAATTTCTTGATTTATAAAAAGTGAATCTATGTTCCCGATCAACAAACTATTAAGTAATTTATTCTTGACAAATATCATAGAAATCCATATGTTGCACATTGCAGTGACAAAAAATTAATTACAACTATAAGAAAATATTACATTTGTCATGGAATGAAGAAAGAAGTGACCCAATACTTTCTGAAATTCTTGGAAGTCCCCCAAGTAAAGGTTGAACATCAACACCCAGCTGGTCTAGTCCACCCATTGCCCATTCCTGAATGGAAATGGGAAATATTAATGCTAGATTTTATTTCATGTCTATGAAGGTTGAAAAAGAAAAATGACTTTATAACAGTGGTGGTATACAAACTAAGTAAAACTTCTCGTTTCATTCTTGTGCAATCAACTTACAAAAATGTGAAAATTACTGATATTTTTATGAGAGAGATATTTAGATTACATTGAATATCCAAAATGGTAATCTCTGATAGGGACGTAAAGTTTACCTCCACTTTTTGGAAGCCTCTCTTCACTAATTTAGGTGCCCAAGAGAAGTTAAATACTTCTTACCATCAACATATGGATAGGAAAATTGAATGAGTGAACTAGGTACTAGAAGATATGTTGAGAATGTATGTGATGTAAAAACCTACTAAGTGGGTGGATTACCCTTCCCTTATAGAGTTTTGTAACATACCCCAATTCCATACAATTTATGTTTGTTCGCACAAACTTACTAACTAAGGTATGACTTCGAAATTTTGGCATTGTCCATTTTTCTTTGCAATAACGAGTTTATTTTGTTGTAAAGAGATTATCTTGGTTTCTAAAGTTTCCACAAAATTGATTTTTTTTATTTGTACGAGGAATAGAATACATTCAATAGTATTTTAACTACAACTGGTCTGTCATATATTAAATTAACATCACGGCCTTATAAAATTATGTTTTCAATAGGGTTACCTTTACTCTATTTTACCAAATATAAATTGTAAACGTTTATCTTACCACATCTACTTTGATGTTTTTAAGAATTACATAAGATCTTTTGGAGCTCATTCTTGTATCTTTGAATAATCTCTAGGTTATCTAGATATATTATAATTTGGTTATGGAAATAACCCACGCTTTTACGTAGCATTTTTACATTCATGGTAATTACATTATAATCACCATGAACTAGGTAATAGGATTTGTATGGTGTTAAATTTCCTCTCTCTAATTTATGTAATAATACTACCAAACGTTTGACATGTAAAATTGTGTAAATAAAATTTGGATAATTGTGTGTTGGTGTCTTAAGGACCCTTGCTATATAAGACCCTTGCTATGATCCTAGGTATATAGATTCATAGGACATCCTTGGCTTGGGCAATATCTAACTACAAAAAGGAATTATTACTCCTTTGAAAACTCTACTATCTCGAATTCCCATGAAATTTGTGTATTTCTATAGGAGTCATGGAAAGGTGGGTAGCGAATTGGTTATTGCCATATAATTCTTACCCTACTGATGGTGAGGTGCATACCATGAACTGTTTAGATGGACAATTTGGATATCTTCAATTGATCTAATGGCTAAAATTCCACTTTAAAAACTCTATCATTCGACATGGCGTGACACCTATTCTCTATCACGGTTTCATTTTGTAACCTGGTGTCTTGCACTTGGAGAATCACCTTGATCATGATATAGGTTCCTTGCACCTGGAATATAATACCCAATATAATGACATATGCATACATCTTTGCTTCTACTTTTAGATGGCATTATAGGTTAGGTAAAGTAGTGTAGTGATTGGTGAACAAATTCTAGAAATTTACAAGTAGCTGACCATGCTAGGGTTAATGCTCATGTTCTTTTTACTCATTGAGTAAATAATCTTAATTTTTGGTGGAATGATTTTACTACGTATAGCATTGCTACTTACCTAACCTCTTACACAGCTAAACCCCTTTATGTAAAATCACAAGTCCCTTTTTATTTTGAAAATTTACTCGCTCTCACATAACTACTTCCCTTTCTAGACTAAATTCTCATTTGGTTCGACTAACCCCTTTTCTCGCAGGGTTCATGGCACATATTCATAGCCCCATGAAGGTATTGGTTGGAGGGTACTTTCTCTACCGGCATAGAATGATAAAATTTCCTTAGTAGCTAAATATATACATATTCATTACTTCCGGGCCTTCGAACTCTATTTTTTCTTTTCCTTCAATACCAATTTGGGGAAATAGGGGTTTCTCCATTTGCCTAATTTCCTTTTTTGGGGTTTCTTTTTCCCCTATTGATATATGCATTTTGTGTGTGGATCATTTATTTTCTTTCATTATAAAGTATTGCATCCATACTTTGTGCAGGGATGGTTTTCACCCTTTTTAATATCAGGTAAATCTTGAACTCCAATAACATGTAGAAATTATTTCCTTAAATATGTGACATAGATTTCGCTAGCCTCTAACATCCTTCCAGTATCCCTTTTATAGGTAGGAATCCTTTATTTGGCTTGGGGTTTCTAGTTTCAAGAACGACCATTGAGCCAGATCCCTGATCCTTAGTCATTATCTTGCAGGTATATGGTCATTGTTTTCCCTTAGCGTTGTAGAGGGTTATGGAGACATAGATGAATTGTAGATTAGAAATGGGGTTAAGGAAAATTTTCCACACTATTTTCATGATTTTATTTTTTTTCAATCATTGCGGATGTATTTAGCTTATGGTCGGTCTTTTTCCCATGTAATGTGTATGTATTTATGAAAATTACTCTAGAAATGTGATATATAACCCATTAATGGTCCTAAGTTATATTATACTAACTACTGAACCCTCAGGACTAATAATTTATGTAGTGTAAAGTCTAAATATTATCATTCACATTTATAATTCATGAAGAGCTCACCTTATGG